>PVKM010004373.1:0-52460 GCA_004027735.1 Carollia perspicillata
GAGCCTGGCCGCCACCTCGTTTTCCTGCCGCTTTCTCTCTCCGCCGCCTGCTGACTCCGCCCCTCTTACCGGTTGGGTTGAATGGCCGTGGACTTCCGCATTTCAATTTTCTGTGTTCTGGTTGTGTTATTGTTTATAAATATTTGTTGTCCTTAATCTTGGTTGTGAGAGGAGGCACAGTGCTTCCACCTACGCCTCCATCTTGGCCGGAAGTCCTCCAAACCTACAACCTTTTGGTTTGTAGTCCAATGCTCAATCCACTGAACCCCACCAATCAGGGCTGAAACTAGATTTTTTTAAAGGAAAGAAATATCTTGTCTCTGAATGGCAAGATTTTTTAAAGCATTTCATTCTTTTTAAAAAGATTTTATTTATGTATTTTTAGAGAGGGGAGGGAGAAAGAGAGGGAGAGAAACATCAATATGTGGTTGCCTCTTGCGCACCCCCTACTGGGGACTTGGCCTGCAACCCAGGCATGTTCCCTGACTGAGAATTGAACTGGCAACCCTTTGGTTTGCAGGCCAGTACTCAATCCACTGAGCCACACCAGCCAGGCCTGCAATTAGATTTTTAAAAAGATCTTTATTACAATGATGACTATCTTCATCAGGCAAGTACTTTTGCAAACTAGATGACAAAATAAAAACACACTGTTGCTGATGCAATTTAATTTGTTCAAGTTCATAATTTTTTGGAAACATACTGTAATACCTATATGTACCTACCAGGTAAAGAAATCAACTGAAAATGGATTTAGCAATTACTTATCAAAATTGGGCCAAAGATATAAGTTTTAAAAATCTTTAAAACAATTTTGTTTTTAAATTAGGAAAAATTGACCATTAAAATAATCCAACCCATATAGTAGACCATCCAATACATTCAGTGACTATTGAGAATGTAAGAGAATATGCCAGTTTCATATGGAACAGTTAAAGAAACTTTTGAACGCTGCATTTCTCCTACAGTTAGTGACTAGAACTTTACAATGGAACGAGTCTTTTAAACTATTTCCACTTCAGATTTCCAATATATTAATTAGGGCTGCAGATACTGTCATGCATTCATCTTTAGTTTTTCGACTTTAAAAGTGAATAATTCATTGCCAGAAACAGGATTTTATTGGCAACAATAAGCCAAAAAAGTCAAGAGTAATTGAGCTGAGAAACCAAGGAAAACCCCAGCATCCGGGAAAAGATAGATGTTATAATTTCCCAGGCTTCCTTGATGTCACCCCCACCCCCCAGCAACTGCTCAGGCACATCATGTCTTTCACCAGCAGACCACGGGTTTCCATTCACAGCCTAGAATTCAGATGCGGGATGCCAGTCCTTTGAGGAAAGAGGAATGTAGAGTAAGGACCTATTCTTAGGTATCCACAGAACCTAGATAGACAAAAAGTAATGGGAGTACCAGGGAGAAACTCAGAATTTTATGTGGGAATTGTGGTAGTGAATTTGGATGCCAGTTACAAGAGGTAACAAAATCATCCACTGGAAGCAGAAACAAAATCAAAACAGAGTAGCGGAATCACAAGATTGGTTTGGTAAACAGTTACCAAGAGATGACTGTCACATGTCCTCTACCTGGGACCTCATTTGTCCCAGAGCCTGGTGGGGTCTGGCTCTAAGGTGAGACAGATACAGTAAGTCCTCACTTAACGCCATCAGTGGGTTCTGTGACTTCAAGCAAAACCAGGTATCACAAAACCAGTATTAACATAGGTAATTGATATAGAGTTAAGTTTCTAGGGCATCTCATCAATGTTATAACGAAACAAAACTGAATGAAACAAAGACGTGTTCTATAAATAGAGCGGTTTTCTCAACCTTCTGCTCTTATAAGCATATCATGTCCCGAGAATTTAGGTCTTCCTTGTACAACAACAGGAGATGGGAGAGAGACAAAAACTTGCGTATGACTAGGGGAAAATATATTTTTAAATTAGAAAAACAGACTGACCACGAAGTGGGAAGATTAAAAATTTTCCACCAGCAGACATGGTATATGTGTTGGTGTGTATCGGAAAATCTCCAGAGCTGAAGTGCTTCAGATGAAGAAAGTTCTGCATATTTCTGCTGTGATTTTTACAATTTGACCTAGCAATACACACAAGTGCCCTGATTTTATTCCTTTTTCATTCTAATTCTTTTTATCAATCCCACCAAGTGCGTCCTCAAAGTCCCAAATAATAGATAGAAATTGAGGTTTTAAATATAATTTCATTAGTAGAATAAGCATGATGACCAAGTATAAGATTTGTCTTTCTCTATATTTATTTCAGCGCATCTGGGTCCAAAATGCTCGTATGCGATGCACTACAACCAACATTCTACCTGCTTTTTCACATAGTTTGGGCTATATCTCTCTGGAAGGGTTACCTCTGTGAAATTACTTGTGTAATCTTTAAACAAATAAGGATGAATGATGCAAATCTTTTATTCAAAATTCCAGAGAGGACTTAGGAAGGTCTTAATTCATTTGGCTGACTCAGAATAGCCTATTCAAGAACAAAAATTCAGTGAAGGAATTTGGCAAGAAATTGTTCTTGAGAGATCCCTCTTCTTCCAAATACTTCAAAATTCTGATTGGTTTCTATCACTTTAATACAGGGTTCTTCACCAGCACCACTCTCGACTTGGGGGGCTAAACAATTCTTTATTCAGAGGGGTGTGCCTTATAGGATGTGTGGCAGCTTCTCTGGCTTTTACCCGGCGGGTGCCACTGGCACTCCCTGTCCCAGATGCAACACTCCAGCCACTGCCGCAGGTCTCCTGGGGGCAAAACCATTCGTAGCTGAGACCCATTCATGAAACACCTTCACAATACTTTGATTCTTCTATCTTTAAAATCCTTATTTGAGGATGTGTTTTGTTGACTTGAAAGAGAGAGAGAGACAGAGACAGAGACAGAGACAGAGACAGAGACAGAGACAGAGAATGATGTGAGAGAGAACCATCAATCAGTTGCCTCTCATTTGTGCCCTGACCAGGGATAGAACCCACAATCTAGGCATGTGCCCTGACTAGAAATCAAACCCACAACCTTTTGGTGCATGGGATGATGCTCCAACAAACTGAGCCACCTGGCCAGGGCTCAAAATACTTTGACTCTTTAGACAAGATGTGTAATTAGATTGGTATTACCAATAGTTAATATCAGTATGCAATATTATATTTTATAACTTTAAGGAAACAGTATGCATATGTACCATATAAATACGATGAACATTACCTTTTTCACATTGCTCTTGCCATCCAAGCAACAAAATGTAATATTGTCTCGATCATGGATTATTGAGCAATTGAGAGTAAAACAACAATAAAGAAAAGAATTATTAGATGACCCATAAACCATTATTAGAATAAATAAGAACTGAAATAACCAGTAATTCTCTTTCTACAGCAGGACCATTTTTGTATTTTATCTCCCTTTTAAGAAGCTATTTTTCATTCTTAGCACCATTGTAAATTATGCACAGCAGACTTCTTCATTTAATAGGTTCAGGTCAGCGAGTGATTGTATTTCAGCAGTTGGTATTCAGGGATTTTGTAATTTATGAGGTTTATTAATTTAGCAGATTATTTGCTTAAGATGCCAGTACCCCTTCATGAAACATTCACTGTGAGAATTCCCGGTCAACTTTGTATTTTTAAAAGAAGCTTCAGGATTTACAGCCTTTTCATATTCTGCAGAATTATATAAATTCCATAAAATTTAGCCCACATAAATGACTAGGAGGGATGCAAAAGCACTGTTTGTTCCTTTTGTGAATGTGAGTGAGGGTACGTGAGAGGCTGGAAGTTAAGGGCTGAGGGCCAGTGCCTTGTTGTTTCCACAGAAGATTCAATAAGGAATGAAATGTTTTTTTTTGTTTTTTTTTTTAAGCAGGTAAACAGCCATATAGGAAGCTCTTTCAGGATTAGGCCCCCTAACGAGGGCAATTCCCACATTTCCACTAGAATCTTGAATTGGTCTCCTGCTTCCTCAATCACATTACAAAATAGGCAAAAACAGAAAGAGCAGGGAGATCCTCCTGTGGATGCAAAACGGCAGAAAAAGTGCTCAGCAACCAGTGACTCTGAGAAAGGCACAGGCACGTTTTTTTCTCTGTATTTAGAAATGCAAACTGTTGCTACTAGAATAGATTGCTTTTTTGAAGACCAGGTTTGAGAATTTAAAGGAAGTGGTATTGTTAGCAGGGGCCTAGGTGTCTCCCAAATGCCAGCTCTGACTCTCAGTGTCTAAGTGGTCATCTGGTCAGCGGTTCTCTCAATGCAACCACCTACTGAGGGACTTAGTATAGACATGCTGCAGGGCCCCTATGGAGAAGGGGCCTTGCTGAGGTCGTCAGAAGCTGATCCACTGACTAAAATGAACTATACATTTTCCCTTTAAAATAGGCTCCCCATATTCTACAAGGGAAAAGGCCCACACATAACCCTTCCCACCTCTTTCTCACTTTCAACCTTCGAAGAATCTTCCTCCTCATGTCACTGGTGGTTTCCTTCCCGTACGGACTTCCAGCACTGCCTCATCTCCACACTTTGCTCATATCTTTCCCCTCACATTGAATTTCTTCCCATCTGTCTCTGTCTGCATCCTACCACCCCTGAAGTTCTGGCCCAAGACTTCTTTTGTGCTGAAACCTTATTTGAACTCCACCCTTCACACCCACTTTGTAATAATATCATTAGTCTCCAAACATTATGGTCCTTACTGCCAGGATGAGCGAGTCATTTGTCCTTGCCAGTCCCTGCTTGTGTATTTTAATATTTTAGATGCATATGTTTTATAGTCTTAATCATAGGGCAGCCACCTTACATATAAGGATGATTAATACTTCGGCATATCCTCTACACATAAGTGGTATTTTAAAAATGTTTAAGTAATATTAATTGAGAAGGAGGCGGTTCCTTTTTGTTGCTTATATAATCTGACATTCAGGCATTTCTCTCCTTTTTTTCTGAAACTTCTCTACGCCCCCGCTCCGCCCCTGCTGCTGCCTGCCCAGTTCCAAGTATTTTGTTACTTGTATCACAAAGCTAGCTGGCTCTCTGTTTCTAATACCGCCCACAACCCCTAAAAGCAAATGGTTCCCTAGTAGATAAGAACAGTAGGTCAATCAGACAGATTAATTCCTGCCCATGAGTGAGTCAGATTATTAAAGCCAGTTACTGTAGATTTTCTGTGCAGAGCGTGTGTGTGTGTGTGTGTGTGTGTGTGTGTGTGTGTGTGAAGGATGAGGAGGCTCTTCCAACATTCTCACATTAGGTCCCCTGGTTGCTGTCTAGTGTAGGAGGATGAGCTGCTTACAGCTATAGGCTACAGGTAAAGGAGCAGAGAGGATGATAGAAACTCATAGTGAAATGAAAGTTATCTTAATCCACATTTATTGAACATCTAGGAGAATAACAGATTTGTAATTATTTTCAATAAATCTTTTTAAACATTCAGTTTTAAGGTTCACATTGTTCCCCCAGCCCTCACATGCCAACAGCCTGTTTCTGTTCTATGTGCACTGAACCGGCATCAAAATTCCTCTCAGGTGACGCCTGGACATCCATATGGAATTCCTTTGTTCTTTATAAAATTAGCCCAAATGCATTACTTCAATGTGATCACATTGAAATTTAATATTAATTCCAGGCCATGTAGGGCTTTGGTTTCCAACTTTACATAACAGAGAATGATTGTACCTTCCCTTATCTCCTTTTTTCTCTTTCTGTATAGTTATTTCAAATTTTCACTGGTTTTCTTGAAACTTAGCAATCAGATAAAACTGTCTTGATTGATGTTACAGAATCATGGATTTCCCGCCAAACCAAAGGAAGCCCTCCTCATTATCTCTGTTCTCTTCAGCTAGGCCATGCTCATCTTCAGGTAAATGTACTTATTCCCTTATCTTCTCAAATCGGCTATCCGCTATCCACTTTTCCTCAGCCAAGCTTGGCTGTAAATTGACAAGATCTCCAGTTGTCTTTGTGATTTCCCTGCAGAGTGCAGCTGGGTCCCTCTCAGTTTAAAAGAAACAGGTGTGGGTGTACCTCTGCTCAACCTTTAAAAAATTGCTGTCATAAAAGACAGAGATGGAGTGGTGACTTAAATTTGTGTTTTTGTTTTTTTTTTTCAAAACTGCAGAAGCATCGTATTGTTCAGGAATAGGAAGTGCATGCAATGTAAAATAGTCTGATAACAAAGTACCAAGCTCACTGGCTGCTTCCATTTGTTCTTCATATTTTGGACAAGAAGAAACTTTGAAATTAAAACTCACAGTTTTTAAAAGCCTCAAATATACTTAGACAAATTAGAAACAGTGAGGTCAGAAGGGAGTACTGGCTTTGAATCTTTCCAAACTTGGTAAACACCAGAAGAGATTTGGCTTTGGAAGAAGCGATGTAGTGAGAATTAAACAGTTTGGGTCCAGTCCCATCTGACATGAACTAGCTGAGAGATCTGTGAAAGGTCAGGGAAACTGGACCTCAGGATTCTCATCCATCAAAGGAGGAAATTGAACTAGATAATCCCTGATAGCTCTAAAATTCAAGGGCTCAACATGATATTTGGACCAATTTTTTTCCCCATTGGTGCATAGCAGATGCGGCTTTTTGTTTTTCCTAGAGAAATTTGGGAACACAATAGCAACAATTTTAGACTTAAGACCAGAGATGCTAATGAGAAAATTGTTTGTCTTAAGCATTCTCTAATCCTCTTAATGTATCATTATTACTTAAAAAAACACAATCAGTTTATTACCGCCTCTGCATTATTAGCTGTGCTGGGATTTGGCTGTTCTGGTCTGGACTCTGCTGATAGCTCTGCCTTGGGTTACTGGTCTGTGGGTGAGTGACCCTACTCCACATTCGATATGTCTCTTGTGCTTCTTATGCTGGAGAGGTTAGCCAGCACTCATTCTTCTCATGGTGACGGCAGAAGTTCAAGGGTAATTTCTTTACCTATAAATAAGAAAAATTAAAGTCAAAGTGGTGAAGTTATAATAAAATCCATCTCAAATTGGGCAAAACGGGAATGGGAGGGGGAGATAATTCATTGGTTTACATAACTGCAAAAATCCAAGTGGGTGGTCTGGCTTCAAGCACAGCTGAATTGATTGGCTCACATGATGCTCTGGTGTCTCTGTCTCTCTCCATCACTTGGCTCCACTTTCCTCCCTGTTGGTTTCATTCTCAAGCACACTTGCTCCACAGGGCAGCAAGATGGCTGCCAGTGCTGTCCTTCAGTGCTCACAGTAGAAAAGAAAAATATTCTATCTTGTTGTTCATATAACATTCCCTAACCATTTACACTACCCGAACAAGAGACAGGAACTTGAAAGGCCACCTGCCTGGCCCTGACATCAGTGAGGCCATTTGATGTCAGCATGGGGGAGGAGGAGATAATCCTTGAAGGGAAAAGATGCCAAATTAATAAGAACAACAACAATGAAAAACAGAAAACTTATAGGTACCTACTCCAATGTTCACCTGAAAGCTTATAAAAGTGGCCGAGCCAGAACTGAAACATCTATTTCTTAAACCCTTGACCAGTACTCCTCAGGATACTTTATATGAATTAGTGGTATCATTTCTGTCCTGTTCAGACAGTGGTGAGAAGCAGGATTACCTAATAATTAATCAATGCCAATTCTAAGACTTGTATGGGCAGAAACAATGCCTGAGACATATTCATCTCACATCTCTGGATTTTGGGAAGATATTGAGCCACTTGTTTAATCTCTGATGATCCATCAGATTGAGTCTGATAAGGCTGCCCAGCCAGCCAACTCTGTGCCTTAAGGCCTGAAATAAATGGCTTCTTATGCCGCTACAAGAGACTACATGTACTTGGGTGTGCAATGCCTCTATGTAATTAAGAAAAAAAACATTATTTTTTCTGAATATAACTTAATCCATGACTGTTTCCCTTATTCATCTGCTTTGAACAGAAACGATGGGTTCTACTATCGACTTTTCTAAACAGAAAGGGGTAAGTCCTACATCATGCTCCTGGGCTGCTATAACCAAGTACCACAAATGCAGAAACACAATTTTTTTTCTGTCTCACAGTTCTGGAAGCCAGAAGTCTGAAATCAAAGTGTGGGCAGGTTTATGCTCCCTAGGAAATTTGTATGGAGAATCTTCTTTGCCTCTGTCTGGCTCCTGGTGGTTTTCCCTCAACCTTGGCCATTGCTTGGCTTGTGGCTGCATCACTCCAGTCTTTGCTTCCACTGACACATGATTCTCCCCTGTGTCTCTGTATATAAACATGGCTGTCTTCTTATAAGGACATCAGTCATATTAGATAAGGGTCCACCTTCCCCCAGTGTGACCTCATCTTCATTAATTACACCTGCAATGACTATTTCTAAATAAAGGTCACTGAGGTGTTTGTTGTTAGAACTTTACGTATCTTTTTTGGGGGTGACAATTCAACTCAAAACAGTTCTTGACAGGATAAAGGGTTAAAACTGAAGGAACTGCTGGCTGTTTAACGCCCCAGTTAGTGAGTATTCTAGTCCTGCCTTGTTCTTTTCCTTCCTCTCTCTCTTTCTCTTCTGTCTTCCATTTTCCCTGTGATAATTTCCAAAGCACTTTCAACCTCAAGAGATAGATAATGTCTTATATTTAGCTTCTGAGAACATTTTACACATCTACTAACTTATCATATCTTACACTGATCCATGAAGGAAATTAGGCAAACTTCATTCTGTCTTTCCAATGAGTGATGAGAGAGACAGGGAAACGTGAATCGACTTGCCTAAGGTCACACAGTTAGGTGGTAAAGCTGGGATTAGAATGAGGATGTCGAATTCAAATTCCTGAGAATCTTTTACTCCTCTACTGCCTCCAAATGTCAGTAAGACCCGTGGATTTGGTGGCTTTTACACTGGTCTTTTCTTTCTACAAGTGCCACATCTTCCCTATTTAGCCTGTCCCCTATCCACCCATACCTCTGTTTGTCACCACACATGGATGATCCACTCAGCTTTAAACGAGTCCTGAGAGAGTTCCTCAGGCACAAGCCCCGATATCAACAGCAAAGTGGGCATCTTGACTTGGGGGGGCGTTAAGGATGGCAAACAATATTTACTGCCTCCCTAACTCTGTTCTTCTCAGATTTCCGCATCTCTATCAACAGCCACTCCAGTAGTTCAAGCCAGACACCGGACCTCGTTCCACTCCTTCGTGGATGCACATGTCTAACTCATTGCCAGGCCACATTGAAGTTGACCCCCAAATTCTCTCCAATCTGACTCTTCCTTCCCATCTTCGTTAGCACTGCTGTAGTTCAGTCCCTCATCAGTTCTGCCCAGACCCTGCTTTAGATTCTTCCTGCTCCAGGTCTGATAGCCGGGAGACCTGAAGTACATCAGGAATATTGGCAGATGAGACACTAGAAACATCGACGAAATTTGGGGAGTAAATATGGTAGGAAAGTTGCATTATTAAAACTATAGATAGTCTCAGATTTCCAAGCTGTCTAAGAATATTAAGTATTCAAAAAAGGGTTTGGGTAAATAAAATGGCTGGCGAATGGGGAAGAGGGGACATATGGGGACTCTCTGTACTATCTGCTTAAGTTTTCTTGAAACCTGCTGTAAAAAAGCTATTAATTAAAAGATAAAATAAAAATTGTTGAGACTGGATTGTCGTCATCACAAATAGTGATAAAAAGAATATAAGTGAAATTAAGCATAATTACTTTTAGATATTGCAGCTGGTCTGCATGCATGTTTAGGGTTAAGAGGCCTGAAAGGAAGCCTATTTGCTCAATCATATTACAGCCTAGCTTGCTGATATGCTGCCTTGCTCTAAATTGCGAGTTTCATAAGCACTAAAAATTGGCTGACCTACTTCACCATAGTAATTGAAAGGGATTATTACTGACAATTAGCAAGCAAGCTATAGTAATAGATAATTTACTTTCCAAATATTTTGCAAGCAAGCACTATTTTTAAAAAAAAGGCAACACATTAGACAGTTGTTTCTTGGCAAATTACAATGCATCTTCTATTTCTTGACAAATAATTCATACTGCAATATTTTTTACAGCCCATAATTCTAATGTGGCTGTTACATTCATTATGTCGACAGACACTTTATTGAGATAAGTATTCAGTACACTGCACGGGGACTTAGCCACAAAGCCCTCATTATAGCTGATAGTCCCACGATCGTGGCCTGGGCAAAGCTCAGAGAAGAGGGCTTTTACAGCCAGATTTTGCCCTTGGAGGAAAATGGGTCACTTTGTATGTAAATGTTAAAACTCTTCTAGCCTCAGTTATCCTATTATATCTTTTCCAAGATGTAAGTTTTCTTTTCTAATGTAGTGAAAAATACGGTGAAGTTATGGATACTTGCCTACACACCTTTCTTTTCCCACATAATGGAACACAAATTATTATATGTCCAACAGAGGCTAAGTAAGGTGGTGGGTGGGAGGCTTTAATGATGCAGCTCATATTATTGGACAACATCTCAATTTATTTTTGGAGAAATATATTTTGTATTTAAATTAATTCATGCTCATTGTGATGTATGTCTGGTCCATATGCCATTGTTTAGCACTTGATTATTCTAATTGTAAGCTTGTGATAACAGTTTCCATGACTTCTTTTGGATTGCTATAAGGTTAAGTGTAATGCTAGATACACATTATGCACTCTAAAAATGGTTGACTGAATTTAGTCCTCTTTGAATTCTCCTGCAAAAGTCCTGCATTAATGGGTTTCCCAATGTCAGCGAATCATATTCTTTCCTCATCTTCAGAAAGATACACTGTTTTCTGTATAGACAAGGTAGAGGGAATTACAGTATATGCAAATCAAAAACTCTGAAAGCAGTATGTTGTCCTGCATTCTAATGACAAATCCTGGACTATGCTAAGATTATTATCTGGGTTAATATGGTTCCTTTTTCTTGGAATAGTATTCAGAAACTGTTTATATGATTGAATGGATGAATGCCTTTCTCTCTACATTCTCCTCCCAGGATCCAACATATTCTTGCACAGGTGTCCAGCCTTTCGGCATCTCTGGGCCACACTGGAAGAAGAGTTATCTTGGGCCTCACATTACATACATTGCAACACATAATCACAAAAAGATCTCAATGTTTTAAGTAAACTTACGATTTTGTGTTGGGCCTCATTCATAGCCATCCTGAGCTGCATGTGGCCAGTGGGCTGCAGGTTGGACACCCCTGCTTAGAGTTTATCCTGACTGCTATGGCTTAGGCTATAAATCACCACATACTGTAGTTATATTTTGTGCATATTTCCCATCCACAAAGTCCAGCTTTCTGTTAGTAAGTGTTCAGTAAATATCTGATGAATTAATGACCTGGCTTACCATGATTTACTTGCCCTCTCAAAAGTACTTGGTACTACTGACTTCTTTTAAAGCTTTATTTTATTATTATTTTTTAAAAATATTTTTGAGAGGGGAAGTGAGGGAGGAAGAGAGGGAGAGAAACACTGATGTGAGAGAGGAACATCAATTGGTTGCCTTCGGAGTACAGTCCAACCAGGGGCCGAATCTGCAACCTAGGCATGTGTCCTGACCAGGAATCAAACCCACAACCTATAGGTTTGCAGGACAATGCCCAACCAACTGAGCCACACCAGCAAGGGCTTTGGCAAGTCTATGGGCGAGACAGACACTCTTTTTATCCTCAACTGAAAATATTTTCATGGCTTTTTTTTGTTTTTTGTTTTTTTAGGGCAAGAGGAAGGGTGGTAGGGGTGGGGGAGACAGGAGCATTGATGTGAGAGAGAAGAATAGATGGGCTGCCTTCTCACATGCAACCTGGCTGGGAATCCAACCTATAACGTCAGTATGTGATCTGACTGGGAATCGACACTTCAGCAAACAGAGCCACACTGGCCAGTGCACTAGTGACTTTTTGAAATAAATTGTGCTCTTGGTGGTTTTTCTCCTGCCTTCTAGCTAACCCTTCACAGGCTCCTTTAAAAATTTAAAAGGCTCCTAGACCTTCTTCTCTTTCTATATCTTTGGGTAATATCATCCCTTGTTTTAGGATTAAACACAGTTTAAGTGTTGAAAACTCCCAAACTACATTTCTTTCCCACAACAACCTTCAATCTTCTGAGCTCTAAAATCATTCATTAAAAAAAATATTATGTATCTTTTCTATGCCAGATGTACTAGTCAGCTCAGGCTGCCAAGGAAAATACCATAGATGGGATGGCTTAAGCAAGAGGAATTTATACCTGACACAAATTCTGGAGGCTGGGAAGTCCAAGATTGAGGTGCTGGTTGAATCATTTCCGCAGTAAGGGATCCCCTTCTGGCTTTCAGATGGCCACCTTCTCACTGTGTCCTCACACAGTGGAGGGAGAAAGAGAAGAAGCAAGCTCTCTGGTGTCTCCTTTTATAAAGCACTACCATTGTCATGAGGGCCTTACCCTCATTACCTCATTTAAACCTAATTAACTCCCACAGGCCTCCTCTCCAAATACCATCATGTTGGGGGTTAGGGCTTCAATAAGCAACATTGGAGGGAAACAGTCCATAGCAAGAGCACCAGGTGACCACTCCATGGGTATAGCAGTGGGCAAAACTGATAAGAAATACTCTCTTATGGAACTTACATTCTTTCAGGAAAGTGAACAGTAAAACAGCAAAAATATATATAAGATAATTTCAGATAGTGGTTAATGCTATGAGGACATGAAGCAGGGTAATGTGACAGACTAAAACTAGGTTGAGGTCAGGAGTTTGAAAGGAAAGAGAAACAGGGCTCCGAGATCATCTTTTCAGGGAGGTAAGCATTTGAGCCCTAGAGCTGAATAGTGAGAAGAAATAAACTAAGGTCTAGGGCAAGAGTTTTCTAGGTACAACAACCCTGAGCTTGACCAATTTAAGAAACAAAACAATTGTACAACCAAGTCTATGCTTGGTATCTCTAGTTGGCAATCTCAAAGACGTCTCATAAGTATAACCAGATTCTAGATCACCTCCCAGAAATATGCCTCTTTTCTGATATTTCCTACCTTAGTAAATGGTTTTACCATGTGCCTACTTGATTAAGAAAGGCACCCACAAGTTTTTCCTCCTATCCCTTTCTCATCCCCAACAAGCCAATTCTTAATCAAAACACATCTGTACACTTTCTCCCTGCAATGACCGCAAGACAAGTCACCGTGATTTCTGCACAGGAACTAACGTGATCACCTACTAGTCATTCTCATTGTTTCTACCTTAGCCCCCTTTAAGCCGTTTCACACAAGACTGAAGAGGTGATCATTTTAAAGTGTAACTTGTTCTAGTGATGCTACGGTAATCAAGACAGAGAGACACTGGCATAAGGATAGATACGTGGAGTTGAATTGAGAGTCCAAAATAGCCCCCCAAATTTAGGCACAGTTGAGGTTTGACAGCAGTTCCAATGGGAAAAGAATAATCTTTTCAACAAATGATGCTGGATATTCACACAAAAATTAACTAAAAATTCTTTTTTGGTCTAAATATAGTTTTGAACTACAGCTATAAAACTTTTAGAAGAAAACAGAGGGCTAAATCTTTATGATATTAGGTTAGACAGTACTTTCATAAAAATGACAACAAAAGGCATAAATGACAAAAGAAAAAAGATAAATTAAACTTTATGAAAAGTAAAAGTTTTTGTGCTGCAAATACTATCAAGTAAGTTAAAAGATAACCACAGAATGGGAGAAAATATTGGCAAATAATATATCTGAAATAGCCCTGGCTGGTGTGGCTCAGTGGATTGATGCCAGCCTGCAAACCAAAGGGTCACTGCTTCAATTCCTAGTCAGGGCACATGCCTGGATTGCAGGCCAGGTCCCCCTCAAGGGGCATACATGTTTCTCTCCCTCTCTTCCTTCTTTCCTTCCCCTCTCTCTAAAAATAAATAAATAAATAAATAAATAAATAAATAAATAATCTTTAAAAGATAAATAAAATCTATCAATAGGTAAATAAGGCAGAAAAAATAATAAATCTTACCTTCATTTTTGATAACCAATAGTAAAATTAGGACAGTTAAGAAAAAGATTGAACAAAATGTTGAAGTTTTGCAAATAAAAAAACAATCTAGCATACAGTTTTAAAATATGGTTAAAACAATGAACACACCATACACCAGAATAAACTCAAAATGAATAAAAGGTTTAAATATAAGTTGTGATATCATAAAAATCCTAGAGGAAAACATTGGCAGTAAAATTTCAGATATCTTATGTAACAGTATTTTTGCCAATATATCTTTGAGGGAAAGGCTAATAAAGGAAAAAATAAACAAATGGAACTACATTAAATTAAAAAGCTTCTGCACAGCTAAAGAAACCAACATCAAAATGAAAAGGGAACTGCCTGCATAGGAGAACATATTTGCTGATACATCACACAAGGGTTTATTCTCCAAAATATATAAAGAGCTTATACAATTCAACACCAAGAAGACAAACAATTTAATTAAAAAATGAGCAAAGGACCTAAATAGACACTTTACCAAGGAGGACATACAGATGGACCAGAGACATGTGAAAAAATGCTCAATTCCACTAGCTCAAGCATATATATTTTATAAGAATAGAATATAGCTTTGTGAGAATAGCTTTATATAAATATAAAGCTATAAATATAGATTTATAAGAATAGCTATACTATTCTATTCTTAAACTTTAATGTGCACACAAGTCACCAGGGGATTGTATAAAATGCAGATTCTAATTCAGTAGATCTAGGATAGTTCCTAAAATTCTGCATTTCTAGTAAATTTCCAGGTAATGCCAATGTTGTTGGTCTAGGGACCACACTTTGAGTAGTAACTCTATATTTACTGAACTTTGCTAGTAGAAGTTCCATTACTAAAAGATGTAAGTAAAAGTTGCTTTGGGGATTATTTAACACAGTCCTGACTTCAGGAGATAAACATCTATCATGTAGGACAGATGGTTCTTCTCTTTTTGAACATCTCCAAGGATACACCCAACTGCTTAATTTTATATCCCATTTTAATATTTAATCACTCTTGTTCTTGAGAAGCACATATTTCTGGTAAAGGTGAAAATATACAGATGTATGAACCATTTAAAACTAATACAAGGCAATATATGACTAAAGGGTAACTGCCACCCTTGGATCTCTATTCAAATATATCCTTATGTTGTTTTTTAAAACTTTAAATATTCTGCTTACATTATTTTATATATAATAAGATGCTGCATCAAATAATCCTTTGTACCATAAAAATATGTTAGGAAATGTGATATATTTTACACAGTGAGTCTGATCATCGGAATTATGGAAAATATTAGCAATCACTAGGTATTGTCCTAGAAGGCTTCTTCTATAAGATGTTTTTTAAGCTGGTTCTTTAGTTGTGAGTATACAGAAAGTACGGGTTAGGAAGGAGAGAAGGATAATAAGGTGTGTCAGGTCAAGAATGAATGGAAAAACTTGGCTAGAGCAAGGGTTCATTAGAAAACTATAAGAAATAAAATAAGGTAAAATTAAAAAAATAAAATTGGCCCTGACTGGTTTGTCTCAATTGGTTGGACCATCATCCAGTAGTAACCAAAAGGTTGCAGGTTCAATTCCCAGTCAGGGTGCCTTGGGAGACAACCAATCGATATTTCTCTCTTACACCTGTGTTTTTCTCTTCCTCTTCCTCTCTCCCTTCCTCTCTATCCAAAAACAAAGGAAAAATATGTCCTTGGGTGAGGATAAAGAAAATTAAAAATAAAAAATAAAATTTAAGTGAGACGGTAGAGAACTTTACAGAGTTAGACTCAGGGATTTGGCTACTCTTCCAAAGGCAGTGGGAGGCACTGAAGATGTTTTGTGGGTGAATGACAGGCTGAAAGAAAGAACAGTCAGTTGCATAGGCTGCTGGAAGCAAGAAGGAGCTGAAGGCACACAGCCCAGCAGCCTCACCCTACTATCCAAGAGGGTGCTGGAATGGAAGTGCAGGTTGAAGTGGATTTGGAGGAGATGCATTTGGACAAAAAGAACTCTGAGTTTGGTCCAAAATAAATGTTTCCAGCTTTAAGTTGAATCAATTACTCTTGTTTGATATCTGTGAATGTGGGGAAAAAAGACTAGACTATTTGTATAAGTTGAAATTTCAAAATCTTTATACACAACAAAATAATGGATATGTTACTCTTTACTAGATTTTTTAAGCTGTCAAATGTTTAATCCTTGGTTCTTTCTTAACCTAAAACATACAAATATAAAAACACACACATATACATACAAAAACACACACAACAGATGCACACACCATCTCAACTCATCTTTTTTTCAACTCATCTCAACTTGTTCTGCTATTCTACTTCTTCCTTCTTGAACTTTTCTGTGCATAGGTGAATCAAAACTTACTGCTTTCCCTTCTCTGTTGCCAATTTGCTCCTTAAGCATCTAGCTTCTGCCCTGCCACCCAGCTGGAATTTCTCTGAGGAATCACCTCCTAATTTCAAATGCAGTAGCCCAAGTATTTTTTATAATGAAAAATTTCAAGCATATAGGCAAGTTACAACTCCATCACTTATATTCAACAGTTATTGAGAGTTTGCCACATCCCCCTGATTGATGTGGTTCAATTGGTTGGGCATCACACCACAAAGCAAAAGGTTGCCAGTTCCATTCCTATTGTGGGCACATGCCTGGGTTTCAAATTTGGTCCCTGGTCAGGGTATGTTAGAGAAGCGACTGGTCAATGTTTCTCTTTCACATTGATGTTTCTCTCCCTTTCCTTCTCCCTCCCTTCCCCTCTCTCTAAAAATAAATAAATAAATATTTTGCCACATTTACTTCATTTATCCTTTTTCTTTTTTCCTTGATGAATTATTCAAAAACAAATCCCAAGTCATGTCATTTTATTGCTACACATTTAGGTACATTTTTTCTAAATAAATGTGGACATTGCCTTCTATGATTATGTCACTAACACATCTAACAAAATCAACAATTATTCCCTAATATAATCCAATACTCAGTACTATAATCAAATTTCCCCTAATTATCTCCAAAATTACTTTGTATAATTGTTTTGTTTGAATCAGGATCCAAACAAGGTCCACACATGACATTTTCTTGATAGGCCCCTGAAGCCTCTCAAAATCAAAAGCATTTTCTTCCTTCTGCTCCCCACTTACCTCCCTCTCTGTTTTTGGCTTGTTTAAAAAAAAAAAAACTGGCTTTCTTGATTTGAAGAACATCCTACAGTCTGCATTTGGGTATTGCTTTCTTTTCATGTTATTTAGTATGTTTCTCTCCCTCTTGTGTCTGCTGTACATAGAGGTGCCCCCTCGATACTTGTTTAGAATGAAGTTCAGCCTTTTATAGCAGGGAGAATTTATAGGTGCTGCTCTGTGCTATATATATCAGGAGGCACATAATGTCTTAGGTCCCACTCGTTACTGCTGCTAGGGTTGATCAGCAGGTTCAAGTGCTGACAGCCTAATCCCTCCATCTACTTCTCACCCAGTGGTTCATCCATTGATGGTTTCTGCCTGAATCACTTACTTCTGTAGAGTTTGAAGAGTGATTTTAAAAATTCTATCACCAGTTGCAAATTTATGGAATTTACTTATAAAGTGCAACTTTTCTCCCTTCATCAATGGGGCTATTAGATTAGTCTGCAAACTCGTTTAAACAGGAAAGGCAGAATTAATGCTTTCTTCCTTCCTTTGAATTGCTGGTCTTCAGAGTAAGGTGTTGGTGCTTAGTCACTTCCAGCGGTGTCCAATGAGATGCGGCCCCACCAGCTCACCTTGGAGTTCTCTTTCCTAACCACTCTCTCTCTTTTAAAACATAATTTTGAATTCTTAAGACAGCATTTAATGGTTTCAACCAATTGCATTAATTATTCTTTTTCATTTTCAAAATGTCCCATCTGTTGCTAGTTGGAGATCTTTCATGTTGATCCTTGGGTTCATTTGACACATCGTAAGTTTGATGGAGTCCTTGGTTTCCGATACACCCGGGCTCGTATTGCATAATTCCTGCCCCTGAGCTCTAAAATTAGGTGATTGATTGATTGATTGGTTGATTAAACCCTGAGCTTTTAGTGGGAACTGGTGTTTAAATGCCACAGACTGGCTCTAAGTGTGTTCATTTTTTCTTAGCTTCTCATTGGTTCTAGGTGTATTTACTGGCCAAAGCTAAAAAGAACAGTTTTTGTAGGAGAAAATGCAATTAAGTTAAATAATTTGTCACTCTTCTAATTCAAATATAAATAAAAATAAAAAATAGTAGAATTTTAACTTTTTGGATGGGTTTTATGTTTATATCTCTTCTTTTTATACTGAAAATTTGGCTACTGTCAGTAGTAATGTAATGTTTGTTTGCATTGTCCTATCATATACATAAAATAATTTTAAAATGAAAATACCAATATTACCCCTAATAAACTACTAAGCAAAAATGAACATTGGTTTGCAGCTCTTTTTGCTTTTGGATATATTTTACAAGGGACATATATTCCATATAAAGTGACTTGAAATAACTACATTCTTTGGGTGGTTTTGTCATCATTTGGTATGCATTCAAGATAAATAATGTTTTTTTTCTGTTATTTCAGAATTTCTTTTTTAAATTAATTTTTGAGAAGGCAAGATATTTTTCCAAAATCAAAATTATATAATAACAACAACAAAATTTAGAATAGTCTTACCTTCATTCCGGTTTCCTCTACCATATTTTCCCCCTCCCTTCTAGACAATTTTTTTAATTGATATTTGATTTATCCTTTTTGGCTTTATTTTTGCTAGAGTAGCAGATCTTTTTAACAATGACAACCCAAGCACTATATCTTTTTATTTTTCTCTGTAAGTATTCTACTTTCATGCCTTGACTTTTATCTTTGTGTTCTATACATTCTTAATAAAATTTGTCCCAGTTTTGTGTGAAAAATTTTCTTATTACACCTGTCATTTTGAGTATTTATTTTTCAAAATGCAAGCAGCCTTTAAAAATGCAGCAAATCTGAAAGTCACTGTTCCTAACTGAACAGAGTGTAATTTAAGACATATTCTCTTAGGTTATACTAATTACAATAACCACTCACTCTTTTAGGTAAGGTACTATAGCAATGAAAAAAAAAAAAAAGACAAAATCCTAGTTATCAGGGAACTCACAATTTACTTGGAATAGACAATGAACAAATACATAAGCAAATATATAAAATAAGTAAGTAAATATATAAAATAAATACAAGTGTGCTAGGTGTGTCAGTTTCCTAGGGCCTCTATGACAAAGTATTATAACTTTAGTGGCTAAAAACAACAGACATTTATTCTCTCACAGTTTTATAGGCTAGAAATCCAAAATCAAGGTGTGGGCAAGTCCACGCTTTCTCCAAAGTCTTTTCCTTGCCTTTTCCAGCTTCTGATAGTTCCAGGTGTTCCTTGGCTTGTGGCAGTATAACTTCACTCTCTCAGTTCATGGCATTCTCCCTGTATGCCTCTCTGTCATCTTCACATGCCCATTTTCATATAAGGAAACCATTCATAATAGATTAAGAGCCCATCTCTTTCAGTGTGACCTGGTCTTAAGTAGTTACATCTGCAATAAGCCTATATACAAATGAAGTCATGTTCTGCAGTACTGTGAGTTAAGACTTCAACATATTTTTTTAGGGACCACAATTCAACCTATAACATTAGGTATTTATAAATATTCCAAAGAAAAATAAAGCAGAATAAGGTAGATAGAGCTAATGGTGGCTTCTATGATGGAGTAGTATTGGAAAATGAGATGTTAGTAGATTTTAGACATATTTCTTAAGGTACATTTTTCAGGAATCATGGATAGATAGGATGCGTTATCAAGTTTTTTGGTCTGAGGAACTGGAAGAAAGGAGGTTTAATTTGCTGATGCAAAAAGAGAGGCAGAAGTTCTGAGAGACTAATCAAGATTTCAGTTTTTTATTAATTTTAAGATGACTATTGGATACGCAAATGGAGATAGTGAGTAAGTGGCTGGATATACTAATTTAGAGCCCAGGGGAGGGGCCTGAATTAGAAATACAAATTTAGAAGTCATCGATGATAAATTATACCAAAAGCCATGCAACTGGATGAGACCATAGAGATTGTGACTTGGGTAGAGTAACACACATGTTTCAAGATTAGACATACCAGCATGGGAAACTGAGGAGTGGCTTGTGAGGTAGAAGATCATCAGGGCACCATTCTTCTGACTCTTAAGTAACTAAGTATTTTGAGAACAATTCTCTGTGTCTGTGAATGCTGATAGAACAACTAAAGTGAGGATTGGAATTGAAGATTGAATATGGCAATGTGCAAGTCATTTGTGACCTTGATGAAATCTGATGACAAGAGTAGTAGAGGGGAAAAAAAAAGAAAATAGTCCATGGTAGGTTCACAAGGCAATAGAAAAATAATTGGACACAACAAGTGTACCTGAGTCTCATTTGTTGAAATTTTGCTAAGAAAGGAAGCAGAGAAAGAGAGAAGCAGATGGAATGAGAATCATTCAAAGAGTTGCTTTCTTGATGATCAGTAGGGAAGGCAAAATGGATGGTAAATGAAACAAAGGGGACAATTGCAGATACATTTGCATAGATATGAGGGGACAGGATCTAGGGAGGCATTGGCTTTAGTTAGGTAAGAGATAGGAATCCTAAAACAATTAGTCTCTGGTAATGGCAGGGAAACCAGAATATAAATGTGGATTTAGATACAGGTATGTTTGCTGTTTTGATGGTAGACACATATAAATTGCTTCTGTTTTCTCAAAGAAATAAGAAGCAGAATCATCAATGGAAATTGAGTCCTTCAAATTAAGGCCAAGATGAATACTTCAAGATATACAATTACTCAGTTTATAATAACACAATGAAGATTTATTTTCATCACTTATCATTTATTGTCTGTATCCATCATGCACAAATCTATATTACAATATTTTTAAAGACTGGGATTTTTTAGTATGAAAGCTTATTTCTGAGTTTCTTTAAAGAAACAAGAAAGACATTGCAATGGAAATGATTTACTTCATCATATAAAATTTAATTGTTGCTTTTGGGGGATTTAAAAAGAAAAACACTCATTATAGATATGATGGGCTATATGCCAAACTTTTATAAAACTTTGACAATGCCTGCAACAATAAAAATGATCTATTTCAAAATAAAATAGTCTCTCTCATTTGTACTCATCTGGGTAGTAGTTACTAAAGTAACCGAATAAAGCAGAAAAAGAAGAATGGGAAACACCTTATTTCATTTATTAAATTAGTTAATAGAAGTAAACAATGAAAGACATCTATGCAAAAATGTTCTTTAAGGTAATATCTAAAGATATCTTGTTGGTAAATTAAGAGATAAACTGACATTACATGCCGAAGAGATAGTTTGTTTTATTATTCTCTGTGACAACTATACAGTGGAAAACATCACAGCAAAGCTCTTGAGAGAAGCGTGTAAGTTTGAATGATCTTGGATGAAGCATTTGTAACAAAGTTTGCAAAGGATAGTTATGTTTAAAATTATTTTTTGAAAGTTTGCTGCTCTGTCTTGGGTGACATTTGTCAGTCATATCCATGTTGATGGTCTCCCGTCTGCATGTTAAGTTCGTGTGTGTGCATTGTGTGTGTGTTCAAAAAGAGACAAGAGAGCAGAAAGTAAAAACTTTATTATTTGGAAAAAAAGATATGGTTCTAGCTTCTTAGAGTCTGGTTGAGGAGACCACCTTGTACAGAGAAAAATAATTCTCAGATATTGTGTAAATAATTATGATTTAAAGTATATACAAGAGCAAGCCAGCACAGCAAAGGGAGCGCATTCCTGCCACCGGAGAAAGAAATGTTGAATGCCAATAGAGAAGAGTACACAGAATTTAGTTGTAATAAGTTCCTGGGTATTCTTGGCAACATTAAAAATTTCTGACCACTCCTTTTTCAGCATTTTCCTTTTTCTTAGATTTTGTAATGCTATTTCCCCCCCTAAATTGTATGCTCCCTCTCTGCTCACCCTCTCTCGGTTGCTTTTGCATGCTCTCCTTCCTATCAGGGAACACCCAGATTCAGTTATTGATTCTCTTCTTTGGCGATGACAGTAGATACCTGGCACTGCTGCATCAACCACTGTTCTAAGCACATGTTGAGGTAGGGACTATTAACACTGTTCTCTGACAATGATGAAATTGAAATCAAATCACTTGTCCATATAATTTTTTCAATACTTTTTCAATACTTATGTATTCCTTACTTTTAGCATAAACTATGTTTCTTATTTTTTAAATATAACATTTTTCAAAATACAAAAGTAATTCATGAGTGTCTGTATTAGTCAGGGTTCTTTAGAGAAATAGAACCAATAGTACATACACACAAAGAGACTTATTATGAGGAACTGGCTCCTGTGATTATGGAGGCTAAATCCCCAGACCTGCAGTCGACAGGCTGGAGACCCAGGACCTGGCTTAGTTCCAGTCCTAGGCTGGAGGCCTCAGCAGTAGGGCAGCCAGCGCTGTACTCAAGTCTGAGTCTGAGCCAGAAGGCAGGAGAAGAACAATGTCCCAGCTGGAAATTCAAGGTCCCTACAGCCCTCCTGTTCTATTCAGGCCTGGCTTAAAGGGATTGGATGAGGCCCACAGCGGGCAGGGGGAGGGGAGTGCAATTTGCTGTACTCTGTCTACTGATTCAAGTGCTAATCACATTCAGAAACACCTTCACAGACACACTCAGGATAATGTTTAACCAAATATCTGGGCACCTCCTTGGCCCTGTCAAGTCGACATATAAAATGAACCATCACGTGTCATAAAATATTCTGAAACAATACAAAAATATGAATTGGTAATTCCTCCTCTCCTGTCATTTTTGCCGTCATCCACTAAATTCCTGTCCCAATAATCTGCTTTTTTGCTTTGGATAGGCCAAGCATTAACCCAAACTGGAAGCTTTGCCCAGGCTACTTTCTCTGCTCAGAACAATTACTCTTATTATCTGAATTTTAGCTCAAAGCCCCTTCCCACAACTGGATCACCTTATCTGAGGTAACACATAACCTGACCTCCCATTCTTAATCTGGGAAGCTCCCAGTCATTCTTTATTTTGCTGTTCTGTTGTTGTTTCTTCTTGAAACTTAATATCGGAGATTAGAGTATTTATTTTTATTTTATTTATTTTTTTATATTTATCTTTCACTTTAGGATGTAAGCATATAAAAGTAAGGATCAAGTTTATCATATTCCTTATTTTATTTTGTCTCCAGAACCCAGAGAGGTACCTGGCTTAACAGAGTAAATACTTAATAAACATTGAATTAAGGAATAAATGAAGGAATGAAAGTTCCCAGCATCTTCAGGCTTATACCCTCCAAGTTCCAAGTTCCAAAGAAAGAGAACTTTTTGTTGAATTTCTTATATTTTTTAATACATTTTAAAAAATCCTCATCTAAGGACATGCTTATTGATTTTAGAGAGGGAGCAGAGAGGGAGAGAGAAAGAGAGAAACATTGACATGAGAAAGAAACACCAATCGGTTGCCTCTCATATGTTCTCTAACAGGGACCAAACCACAAGGTAGACATGTGACCCGACTGGGGATTGAACCTGCGACCTCTCAGTTTATGGGATGATGCTCCAACCAACTGAACGACACTGGCCAGAACAGTTTTTTTTTTTGTTTTTTGTTTGTTTGTTTTAGCTATTATATTTGTGGTAATTTGTTATGGTAGCAATAGAAAACTAATACAGTATTATTGTTTTATACAATCAGAGTTTGTTCAAATTCATTTGTGTATTAATAATTTTTATTGCTAACAATTCTTGAATCTCAAACCATCTTCTAGAATTGTTTTTCTTCTTTCTGAAGTAAACTTCAGAAGGTAGTTTACTGAAGGTCTGTTTATGGAACACTGTGTTTTTTGTTTGCCTTATTTTGTATTTATTCTGAAAACATTCCACTGGGTATATACAATTCAAGGTTGACAGTTTCTCTCAGCACATGAGAGATATTCCCTTTTACTCATTTCAAAATCAGCCATGTGACTATTTGATTATCCCTCATTAGATATTCTGTTTTTTCTCTCTGGCCACACTAAAAATTTCTCTTTGGTTTCACTGTAATATATTAAGTGTGTTTCTTCTTATTTAACCTTTGAGGGGATGTGTCCGGAATGTGAGGACTCATGTCTCTTACATTTATTATCTCTATGAATGTTTCGTCTCCTCAGTCCTCTCTGTTGTCTTCTTTTACAACTGCGTGTGTGGAACTTCCTCACTCTATTCTCTATCTCCTAACCTTATTTTGACACTCTCCATTTCTGTGTCTTTCTGAACTTCATTCTGGATAACTCTGATGGCTGTTTGAAAACGGATACCGTTGCAAAGACAACCACCAGTGCAGTCAGGATTTGGGTTGAGAGGCCATAAGATGAAGATTAACAATTGAAAATGTTAGGACTATCTAGACCATGTAGAGGAGAAGGTCAGGGTGGAAAATACTAACCCACTACAGGGGACAGAAAGGTAAGGTGTGTAAAAGCTTTCAAGACAACATTTAGAAAATTATTTGTAAAAGGAGAATAATGGGAAACCTGTTTAAAATGTTGTATTCAATCTCTCATCCTGACCGGTGAGTAAAGAGAATGCATCTTGAATGAATGATCCTCTGCTTTGAGCCAGAATATAGATGGCATGAAAAAACAGGAACGGGGGAGTTCTGACCGATGAACTAGGTTACAAAATTCAAGAGTGCAATGTTAGAGGGGAATTATAGAAAAACCCAAAATATATGAGGGTGAAGTAGAATTACTACAAAGATGAAAGTGTAGTGGCATCGCTATGACTGTAAGCACAAGTATTTTCTTTATATTTTAATCTGCCTTGCCTAAGTGGTACAAGGGTACATTCCTTTACATAAAAAGCCAAATTTACTATCCCCTTACCCTCAGTTTTGGAATCCTCTTCTCCCAAAGACACCACTATCCAGACTTCCTTTAACTAATTACACGGAAAGTTTCCAAATAAAACATACAGATAAATTGTGTGTTTAGTCAGTGTGTTTGACAAAAGGTTAGAAACTCCATAGGTATATACCAGAGACCAGAAAGCCAGAATCAGATTGATAATATTCTAATCAGGAAGTAACCAGGCCCCAACAAGGGATTGACAGACACAGAAAGCTGCTCAAGTTGATAAATGAGTACCTGTGGAAGAAGAAAGATTTGAAAGTAAAGATAATGCCAAAGATTTGGGCTTAAATACCAAGATAGCAGCTGGGATTCCCTTGGCATTTAGGAAGTAGGGCAGTTGGGAAATTTTTAAATGAAACAAAGACTTTTGTCTGAGGCACACTGATTTGAGGTGGAAATGGCCCTGAATCTGATTAAAGTCTTTCTTTTTTAATTATTAATAACTCAAGGTTTATTTTATTTTTAAGGAACAAATTTATATCATTGAATATTGACATTTAACAGGTGATCAAAACAATACCATCAAGCACAATTGTATAAATACTACTTATTAATTCCATGTTAATTTTTGCTTGAAATATTTTTTTCTGGCTAAATTGTAAGTATTCAGTATATCGAATAGGATGGAAATCTAAATGAATTGTTGAGGTTAAGTTGATTAAAATCTTTAATCAAATGACAGTATTTTGTGGCTTGAAATGCACAATTTAAATATTTAATAACCAATCTACCTTATGGAATATTGATGGGTATTTATTTTTATTCCAGTCAGTACTATTTTCTGAATTTTTAATTTATCAAGAATTTTTAGAAACTTTTTTCTTTTAAAGAATATCTTTTAAACAATTTGCTGTTCTGTTGGGAACTGCTCTGCCTGGTTTCAGGATCGGTAAACCCCCATGGCTAAGGCTGAGTGAGCGACCTTTGGACTGTGAGCCACTAAGGAGACAAAGCTTATCTCCCTGGGAGGAGCACTGCTTCTGCTTCATCTACCTCTGGCCCCCAATGCTTGGTCAGTTAGTCAATGACGGGTAAGACCCCTCAGAGGGGGGGCAACCTAAGCCAGACATGATCACTTGGGAGGTGCTCAAGGAAGGATTTGGGGGGCTGCAGCAAAGAGGGGGTGATGGACCCTTGCTCCCCAGCTATTCTGGCATAGCCTGAGTCCTCATTCTGTCTTCAAGAAGTCTCCTAATCTCTTGGCTGCCATACTCCCCCTGCCTGACTTAAGCCTGAGACAATGCCTTAAGCCTGAAACAATGCTGGTGGTGGGTACCACCCTGTGCTGGAAAGGGAAGGTTCCCTAGGGCAATCAGGCCTAAGAAAGAATATGTAAAATCCTTTAAAACCTGCTTTGTTTAGAATGCTCTCAATTAAATAAGGGTCCAAGAGAGAAGTGAGTTTGTTCCTCAAAGTTTTATAGCTCTTTAGCATCTGACCCTGACTCAAAATAGGCTCTCAGAGTTCTTTGTTATATATTGTTTGACCCTTACTGCCTGACAATGATTAACGAGCTTCACCTGTATCCCTGTGTGTTGCTAGCCCAATAAATACCATTGAGGTATGGACTTCTGGCCCTTCTCCTTTGAGAGATTGACCACATTTCCTCCCCAAGCAGATCATGTCTTGGTAGCATTATTTTCATGCATGGTGGATAGGGTGGGGCTCTGCGGGCAGAGCCCCCCATACTGTTCAACAATAAATTTTTTTATTCTGGGCAGTCAGAACTGTGTGGCCTCAAGTAACTTACCTTCCTTTGACTTCAGTATTAAACTTCAATACTGCAGACTAGGTATCCTAACTTAGCCTTCTGCTGAAAACAACTAAAAATGTTAAATAATTATTTCCATCTCCTTAAGTGCATTAATAAGATGACTACAGTCAAATCAAAAATTTAATAAAGTCAGGATCCCAGAACAGTTACTACATAGAAGGGTAAGGGGGTTAGAAACAAACCAGATTCATCCTCCCCTGACCCCCACCTCACCCTGTGTTCAATAAAAGAAAAAAATTCTCCCTTGACAACTGTTAAACAAATGCCTACCCTCAGAGCTATAGATCAATTTACATTGGCTCAGTTTTCCAAATATCCCAAAATGGATAGAACTGTGGATTCAGGTGGCCCTGGACTGATCATGCCCCAAAACACCTGAGAGATCAACAGCAGATGCTCTTTGGAGGAATTTACCTTTATCGCAAGTCTTATAGAACTCTGATAGCTAAGGCTCTACATGAGATAACAAACTGGGAAAAAAGCCTATGAAGAATGCAGATACATGAATTATCAAGTACCAACTACAAAAAAAACCATGTTTAATATCTTTAAGAAATAATAGAGTAGCTTGAAAATATGAGCAAAGAAAACATAAAATAACAAGCATCTTTGAAAAAAAACAAATAGAATTTCTAGAAATAAAAATTACAGTAATTAAATAACAGTAAAAAATGTCAGTGGATTGTACTAACTACACAGCAAACTGAATTAGAAAAACAGCAAGTAAACTGGAAGGTAAACATGAGAAATCATTTAGAATTGAGAATGAAGAGACAAAGATATAGAACATACAGAAGTGATATCAGGGATGTGGAGCAGAGTGAGACAATTTTAAAAAAATGGAAAAGAGGGAGGAGGTAGCAGAGGCGAGACTTGAAAATTTTTCACAACCCATAATTAACATAATCCATATCTTCAAGAAGTCTCCACAATTACAAACATAATAATTCCATGCCTAGACAAATCCTACTGAAATTGCAGAGCAGTAAATTGCAGAGATATTATTTTAAAAGACTGATTATGGTAACAGAAGCAATAATAGACCAGGAGTCAGTGAACTATTACTGTAAAGTGACAGAGAGTAAATATTTCAGGTTTTGAGGTCTCCATTGTAAATATTAAATTCTGCCATAGAAAATTTGTAAATGAATAAGCATTGGCTATGTTCCAATAAGATTTTATTTCAAAAAATAAAAAAATGGATAATGATTCAGATATGCTGACTCCTGAATGAGACTGACATCTGATTCCTCAACAGTAAATATGGAAAACAGAAGGCAAGAGATTATCTTTAATGGCGTGAAAGAAAACAGTTGCCAACCTATGTTCCCATAGCCAACAAAATATCATCCAAGAGTAAGGTAAAATAAAGACATTTCTCAGGAAAAAAAAAACTGGTAGATTTTACCAGCAACCTATCTTCAAATAACATCCTAAAGGATGCAACTTCAGGCAACAAAGAAAAAAAAGTGATCCCAGATTAAAAAAATAAACATCAATAAAACTAATAGGTATGGGAGTAAATCAAAATCAGCATCAACTATATAAAAAAATAACAACAATACAGGAAATTAATAAACAATAAAAAAGTAGAATTAAAAGTTCCAACAATAGCATTTACTGTGAGAGAGGTGGCTGGAATAAAATGCTCTAGGTTCTAGAATTGTTCAGGAGGACAAGAGAAATACTGATTAACTTTACACTATAATATATTATGTATGTAAATTAAATGCATGTAAATATATGTAAATGCAACATCCTCAAATAAGAACTACAAAATATAAATATAAAATAGAAATTTTAAATAGTAAGTGGGAAACAAAATGAGAAAAAAAATCTATCTAAAGAAAGTTAAGAAAAAAATCATAAGGAGATATATAGCAGATAAAATAAGATTATATGAATAATTCTACACAATTAATTTGCTAAAATTAATGTAATACACTGAAAGCTCAAAATAAAATTTTTAATTGTTAATTCTGGTTTTAGAAAAGTCACCCACTAACTACTTTAGGAAAGAAATATAGCTATTGAAGCCTAAAGCAGGCAGAAGGAAAATAATAGTAAAAATTGGAATAGAAATCAATGAAATTAAAGAGTAAAACAATGAACAAAACCAAAATCTGTTTTTTTGAACAATCAGTAAAATTGATAAACCTTTAAGCCAGATTAAGGAAAAAGAGAAGACACAAATTATCAATGTCAGATGAAATGGGGGTTAACATTAAAATAATGACATTAAAATAATAATTAAAAATACTAAAAACAATTCTATGTCCACAGTTTTTTAAAAAGTATTTTATTTATTTATTATTAGAGAGAGTAAGGGAGGGAGGAAGAGAGGGAGAGAAACATCAATCAATTGCCTCTTGCATGTGCCCCAACCACACCCCAACCTGAGGACTAGGTCATAACATAGACATGTGCTCTGACTAGGAACAGAACTGGTGACCTTTCGCTTTGCAGGACGATGCCCACCAAGTGAGCCATGTCGGCCAGGCCTATGTCCACAAATTTGTCAACTTAGATGAAATGGACCAATTCTCTGAAAGACGCAAATTACCAAAATCCACACAAAGAGCAGATAATTTGAATAGGCCTATATATTCATTTAAAAAATTGAATCAGTAATTTATAACTTCCCCCTCTAAATAAAAGCACCAGACCCAGATGGTTTTACTGTTGAATTCTACCAAACATTTAAGGATAAAACTGTACCAATTTTCCACAATCGCTTCGAGAAGTGGAAGCAGAGACAACACTTTTAAACTCATCGTATGAGGCCAGAATTAATGTAATACCAACACCAGCCACATACGTTACAGGAAAGGAAAACTACAGACCAATATCTCTCATGAACATAGATGGAAAATGTCAACAAAGTATTAGCAAACAGACTTCAGCAATGTATAAAATGAGTCATATACCAAGATCAAGTAGGATTTTTCTAGGCAGGCAAGTCCAGTTCAAGATTTCAGAGTCAGTCTGTATACTTCTATATCAACAGAAAAGAAAAACTACACGATGGTGTCAACTGCTGCAGAAGAAGCATTAGCATTTAACCTAATTTAGCGCCCATGCATGATATCTCTCAGTAAACCAGGACTAGGGGACTTTCTCAACTTACTCAAGAACATCTACAAAAATCCCATACAACTAACATTATATTTAATCGGTATAAACCAGATGCTTTACCCTTAAAATTAGGAATAGGTCAAGGGCATCCTCTTACCACTTCTATTCAATGTTATATTGGAAGATCTAATGAGTTCAATTACACAAGAAAAGGAAATATATATATATTAGAAAGAAAGACATGATTATATATGTAGAGAATCCCCCCAAAAATTGCCCAAAAAACAAACAAACAAAAAAGATTAATGGACCTAATAAGTGAGTAGTTTAGGATACAAAATTAGTGTCAATGGGTACTACACAAAAGTCAACACTTTCCTATATACTAACAACAAACAATTGGAATTTGAAGAATTAAAAAAAAACCTTAGAATAAAGAAATCAAATGCTTAGTTATTAATATAATGACATATATAGAGGATTTATATGCAGAAAACTACAACACTCTGATGAAAGAAATTAAAGGAGACCTAAAAAATGGAAAGATATTCTGTATTCATGGATTGGAAGGATCAGTATTGTCAAGCCTTCCCAAATTGATCTTCAGCACACTTCTCATTAGACTCCCCACAAGCTATTTCATAATATTAACAAATTTATTCCAAAATTTATATGGAACGGCAAAAAACTAAAATAGCTGACGACAACAACAAAAACCAAGAATAACATTCAATTTCAAGATTTACTATAAAACTACAGCAATCAAGACAGCATGGTATTGGTGATATAATAGGCACATAGATCAATTGAGAAGAATAGAGTCCATAAATAGACCCATAGAAAGATAGTCACTTTGGCCAAGTAGCAAAGGCAATTATATTAGTTTTCATTGCTGTGATAACAAATTACCACAGACTTGGTGGCTTACACAACGCAAACTGATTGTATTGTAGTTCTGGAGTTCAGATGTCTGATATGAATCTCATTGAGCTAAAATCCAGTTGTCTTCAGGGCTGAGCTCCTGTCAGGAGATTGTAGGGGAGGTTTCGTTTACTTGCCTGTTTCAGCCCCTGGAGGCACAGATTACCTGGCTCAGGGGCAAATCCATCTTTAAAGGCAGGAATAGCCAGTCCAGTCTTTTTCATATTGCATCAGTCTAATGCTGTTTCTACTATCACAACTTCTCTGACTCTTCTGCCTCGCTCTTCCACTTTCAAGGGTCCTCGTGATTACAGTGCACCCACCTAGATAATCCAGAATGATATTTCTATCTTGAGATCCTCTGATTAGTAATCTTAACTCCGTCTGTAAATTTCATTCCCCTTTACTGTGTAAACTAACATGTACACAAATCCTAAGGATTAGGCTATAAACATTTTAGGGGGGAGGGCATTATTTTGCTTAGCACAGCAATTCGGCGGAAAAAGAATACAGTGATACCTCACCTATCATGGGAGTTACATTCCAGAGACCCCCGCGATAGGTGAAAATCCACGAAGTAGCAGCATTATATTTATTTTGTTATTTATATGTATTTTAAGGCTTTATAAACCCTTCCCACACCTGTGTAAACCTTTCCCACTCTTTTTTTAAATTTTTTATTGTTATTCAAGTACAGTTTTCTGTCTTTTACTCCTGTCCCAGTCCACCCCCCACTCTCTTAGTAACTTTTCCCACACTCTTATAAACACTTCATATGCTCTTAAACACTTTCTACACTCTTAAACCTATGTAATTTTAACAACACATAAAATTTTATATGGGTATTTACCAGTGAGGTATACAGTCATCCCTTGCTATATCGTGGTTCACTTTAAAAAAAAGAAAAGCCCGTGATACAGTGAAGCCTCAATAAGTGGACCGGGACATAGCAAGGGACGACTGTAGTCTTTTCAACAAATGGTGCTGAAACAATTGGATGTCCATATGCAAAAATGCATCTAGCACAGATTTCATAACTTTTACAGGAATAATCCTAAAATAGATCATAAGCCTAAGTGTAAAGTGCAATACTATAAAACTTGAAAAAAAGTAAGAGAAAGTCTAGGTACTCTTGGGTTTGGTGGTGAGTTTTTTAGATACAACATGAATAGCATGAGTCATGAAAAAGCACTGGTAAATTGTAATTAATTAAAGTTAGAAACTTCTGCACTGCAAAAGATACTGTCAAGAGAATGAAAAGATAAGCTATAATCTGAGAGAATATATTTTCGAACACCTATCTGATAAAGGACTTGTACCCAAAATACATGAAGAACTCTTAAACTCAACAATAAGAAAACAGAAACCCAATTTAAAATGGGCAAATATCTGAGCAGATGCCTCATGAAGAAAGATATACAAATATCAAATAAACAAATAACATATGCTCAATGTTATTGGATATTTAAGAATTATAAATTAGCCTTAGCTGGTGTGGCTCAGTGGATTGGGCACCAGCCTGAGAACCCAAGGGTCTCCAGTTCAATTCCCAGTCAGGACACATGCCCAGGTTGTGGGCCAAGTCCCTGGTAGGGGGCATGGGAGAGGCAACCACACATTAATATTTCTCTTCCTCTTTTTCTTCCTCCCTTCCCCTCTCTAACATAAATAAATAAAATTTAAAAATAGAATTACAAATTAAGACTGTAAGGAGATATTACTACACATCTATTAAAAGAACAAAACATCACCCAAACAAAACAACTCAAACCTCACAATAACAATTGCTGGCAAGGATGAACCACAGGAACTCTCATTCTTGATGGTGAGGACACTAATTAGTATTGACACTTTGGAAGTTCACTGGCAGTTTCTTACCATGATCAACATAATTATATCATACAATTTAGTCATGTACTATTTATTTACTAAACTAACCTGAGAATATGTGTATACAAAAACCTGCACGTGAATGTTTACAGCAACTTAATTTGTAATCACTAAAAACTAGAAGCACACCAGATGTCCTTCAATAGGTAAAAGGATATACGAACTATGTATATCCATACTGTGGATCCAAGGTATATCCATACTATGGATTATTATTCCATGATAAAAAAGAAATAAGTCATAAAGCATGAAAAGACACAGTTAAGTGCACATTACTACATAAAATAAACCAGTCTGAAATGGCTACATACTTCATGATTCCAGTTGTGGATCCTGGAAAATGCAAACCTTATAGAATCAGTGGTTGCCAAGAGTTTTGGGAAGGAAGAAAATTTGAATAGGTGAAATGCAGGGCAACAATATTTTAGGGCAGTTAAATTTTTCTGTATAATATTGTAATGATAAATCCATGGCAGCTTACCTTTGTCAAAACCTACAGACATTTATAACACAAAGAGTAAATTTTAATATATACAAATATATACAAACATTTAATATAGAACATTGTGGGGTCTCAGTATGAAATGCAGAAATGTGACAAAATGATATTTTTTTATCACACATTTTTAAAACAACTCCACTACAGGGAGTACGGGAAAAAGTTGCTGACCTAAGTAACTTTGGAAATGACTAGATTATATAAGACAAAGAGCAAAAGAATCTGTACATAAGCACTATATTCTAGTTGGTAAATTTCTTTCTGGGTGAATAATTTTGACATTGTTAAACATGTAAACTGGAACTGAACAGTTCAGTAACTGGGTGACAGAGTGGGATCCAGGTTTTTCACTGTTTGAGCAGGAGGGTACACAAAGCCAGGGAAAAGGTTAGAATGATTGGTGTGGGAATGGATTAGAGGTGGAGATACCAGTATCAACTGATATTTAGCTTTGTATGTATAGTTACATACATTTCCCTCCTGTGTCAAGAGGGCCTAGAAGCAATGATACCCCGGTAGCAATGAGCACACCTAGTACCCAGATCTTGGTTTCTAATACTACTCCCTAATAAAAAGAACCAGGGCTGCGTGGAGATACAGCTGATTCTAGAACTGGGAAACAGCTGACTCTAGAACTGGGAAAAGAAAAACAAAAATGATCCTGGACATCTTGTGGTGCCAGAGAGCAAGGAAATGCTAACCACACTCCCCAAAACAACACCCTGAAATATCACTCTCATACACACAAACACACACATGCATGCACACAATTATGGGAGTATGTCAGATGGATACAAGAACCAACCTCAAGTTCTCCCAATGGCCAAACCTGGAACAGTTTGAGCAATACAATAAAGTAGTAATGAATGATAGCCCAAAGTATTAAAATTAATGTACATGAGTCCATAATTATATAGATAAATGATTACACACATAAATAAATGGGGAAAAAATCTCCTAAGTAGAAAAAGAGCCAAATAATTTATGTAGATTCCCTGCTGTCAAGGAGGGGAGCATGACTCCCAACTCCTTAAGAATGGGCTCTACAAAGTGAGTTTCCTTAAAACAGTAGAGTATGGGAGGTGAAAGGAAAAGTAACTTAATGACAGACAAATATGATAAATGCTACCTCAACCAAGTAATCAAGGGCAACATCAACACTAATAAGCCATGCTGATAGTACCTACCCTTGATATATGCGATGAAATGATACTTTACATTTGTTGTCTGCCTCCTAAAATATGTAAACCTGGTCTACCATGAGTAAAGCACTAGATGTATCTCCATTGGGGAACATTCTACAGAATACCTGACCAGTACTCCTCTAAACTGTCAAGGTCATGCAACATGAGGAAAGTCTGAGAAACTGTCACAACCAGGAACGCTTAAGGAGACATGATGACTAAATGTAATATGGTGTCCCAGAAGGGATGCTGGAACAGACAAAAGACGTTAGGTAAATACTGTGGCAATCTGAATAAAGTAGGCCTTTAATTAGTAATAATGTATCAATAATTACTGACTCATTAATAAATGTACCATGCTTATGTTAGATGTTAATAATAGGGAAAACTGGCCCTGTTCCGTGTGGCTCAGTTGTTTGGAGAATCATCCCATACACTGAAAAGTCACTGGTTTGATTCCTGGTCAGAACGCATATCTCAGTTGTGGGTTCAATCCCTGGTTGAGGCCAGCGTGTGTGCGGGAGGCAAGGGATCAATGTTTCTTTCTCACATTGATGTTTCTCTCTCTCTTCCTTCCCTTCTTTCTAAAAATTAATGAACATGGCATCAAATGAGAATAAAGCTTTTTAAAAAATAGGGAAAACTGGGTGTTTGGTATATGAAAACTCTGAATTGTCTTCACAATTTTTTTCTAAATATAAAACTGTTCTAAAATAAAATTTTTATTTTAAAAATATTAAACTAAAAGCAGATGAAAAGAGGAACAAAAGCTTTGGAAAAAACAGATGGAAAAATAACAACAAAAATAAAATAATTACCTTAAGTTCATATGGACTAACACCCCAGTTAAAAGGCAGAGATTGTCATAATGGATCAAAAAGCAGGACTCATTTACAGGTTCTATAAAATGAATGCATTTGGAACGTAAACACACAAGCAGATTGAAAGTAAAGGGGTACAAAAATACACACCATGAAACCTGCAAGCATAAGAAAGCTAGAGTGCTCATATTAATATCAAATAAAGCACACAACGAGACAAGGAATATTATCAAAGGTAAAGCAGAATATAATTTAAATGACATAATAGTCTATTTTGCATATATGCTAAATTCTGCCTTTTTGTTTGAATTGGAGAGTTGGGCACATGACTTCTAGGGCCCTTCCTCTTCTAAGTACTGTGACTCTGGGGCTGGCCAGTGGCAAGTCTGCTTGCTTTCTGCAAGCGAGCATATTTTGCTGCGATTCTACAAGTCCATAACAGGCTGTTGGAGTCACATGGATATATTCTGATGGGCACTTTCTGAACAGATTCATCTATGTAGAAAATAACGCAGAATATTTTGCTTGAATTCAAATGAAATTTGCATTAACCTTTGTAAGTGGGGAAGCATAAAGAAATAGCACAAGAGGTTTCTTGATGTACCAGACCATAAGATTGTTTGCTTATGAAAGCTGTTGAACTATTTATTTGATCCACACCACACACATTTTGGAGGCATTGAACTGAAAGCATAATAGACCCTAGGGTGTGTATGTATTCTAGAGAAAGAGAGAGAGACTTGCATTCAAATGAATGCATTTTGTTTAATGTATGTTTTAGAACCATACTTGAAAAGTGCTCTATGAAATTTCAATTTGATTTTGCTGGGTCATTTTCATTTAGAACTTAGTAAAAGCTAAACTGCCTAATGAATATTTAGTATACCTTAGACAGTTCCGCATTTTCGAACCTGCATTAAATTGAAACATCAAAACAAAAATACATTATTTTTCAAATTCTTCTTGGTCTTTTCCTTTTGTGCCTCCTAAATAAAGATAGTCTAATAGCTAGAAATACTGCTATAAAATGAAGAGGGTAATGAGTAGGAAAAGAGAAGTTAGAAAGCTATAATCAATTGCGAGCTTCAATGCAATCATAAACTGTGAGAGCTAAATAAGTCCTGTCTCTACCTTTGCCCTTTCATTGTAATAATGCACATAGAGATTTTTAAGTGATATAAGCTTGAGATAAAAACTGCAAAGTTCAATTATCTTAGCAATAAAACATTAGGAAGGAAAAATGGATATGTTTGAATAAGTGGTAAGAGTGGAAATATGACAACATAATGACATTTCAGTAACAAAATTAATTTACCTCAGCTCCAAGAGGGTACATTTTCCTATGCCTGGTGCCACTGATTTTTTTTGGTTTAGTGTATCAAATTATAAATCTCTCCTGTTGATATCTAGTAATTATTTATTCATTTGAATTATTAAAATTATTATTATAATATTTCGGTCTGTGGGGAGCTATAGATTTTTTCTATCATTTAAGCCATTTTCTTCATTTTTTTGAACCAAAATGACATATTAATTTTGAAAATTTTTATAGAAATTTATGAGTTTAAATTTGACATGATTCTAATTTGTTTTGTTGAAAAAAGAGCTAATGTCAAAGGGCATGTGTGTGTATGTGATTGTGTGTGTGTTTGTGTGTGGACAAAATAACCAAGTTATTTCACTGGAATACATAAACACTAAAGAACTGATTTATTAAGTTGAGGAAGAATAGAAACAGAGCAATGAAAGACTGTGAAATGAGGGCATTTCCCCATAGGGCCATTCTTAATTTAAACCTAATGAAGGTGGATTGGCGGGGGTCAGAAAAAAATGAGAAAAGAATTCTAGCCTTGCTTTGTATGCATATAATAGAAAAAGTTGGCAAGTCATAAAGGACAAAAATGTTACAGAGATTCTTTTGTAGTGAAAAGCTTAAAATTGAGAGATAAAACAATTGGGAAACATGTGAAATAATGCCATTTTCTTTTTCTTTTGGTTCAATAAAAAGGTACTAAGTCTCCTCAACTCTGAAGACAATTTACTAAATGTGAAGACGGCACCATGTCCAACTCCTCAAGAGCTTCTGTTCACTATTTGAAGACAGTGCCTGAACTTGTTCATTGTGTTGGCAATCGGGGAGTGATGTTTGCATGGAAATGCAGAGAGTGAATTCTTCTAGGACTTCCCAAGGCCAGTATTTCTGTGAACTTCATTTTCACTTCTCCTAACATCATCTTGTTGGTGAAGTTTATGGATGGCTTCCATGTATGGAAACTTAAGATTATTTCTGGTCATGAGTAGGTTGAGCCCCATCCTTCTTGCTCCCAACTTCTCTCCTGTGTCCAGCATTAATATGGAATCTTGTTTGAACACAAGTAACATCCTCCGTGCTTCCGAAGTGTATGGGGTGGGCAGTATGGGCAGTTCAGTTGCTGCCTACCCTTCCCATCTCTCTTACCATTCCTTCCCTGAAAATGCGTGCATTCAATCTGATTTCTTCCACAGTATTTTGACCTTCCATCTTGAAGTGACTTCTTTTGCCCTCAAGCTGTGGAAGATATTCTGAGCTTCTGTAGTGTTAGTTCCCTGTCCCAGAGTTCAACAGCCGGTGGAAATCAATTAGCTTATGTTGAAATGTACACTCATTTTTGCTGTTCGGACATTTGATCTCTGGCCCCTCTAAGAAACAACAACAATAAACCTGGTGATGCAGGACCCAGCACCTGGCAAAGTTCCTCTGTGAAGTGTTTCTGCACGTCCTCAGAGCTTGTCTCGTGGATCCAGGAACAAGCCCGTGCCTGAGGGCTGCTGCACACCCCCAGCTCTGTGCCTGGGGGCCTGCGGCCAGCAGTGACGCAGGTGCTTGCCTCTGCATTTCCAGGAGCTCCCTGTGGTGCTCGTTGAAGAAATTTAGGTTTGCAAAATGTTATTATTTTGCTTGCAGTTTTTAAAAATGCAGTTTTCAGCCCATGCTATTGAAGGTTAAAAATACTGATATATAAAACCTTTAACTTCAGCACCATCATTTTTTTTTTTTCATGGTGTAGATGCAAAATCAGACAAACACACTAAAAAACAAAGCCAACATCACTTAAACTATTGTTAATTATAACTTCTGAAAAAAAACCTGATAAAATTTGTAGTATTTATTTATATTTTATGCCCTAGCCTACATATATACCCTTGAATAATATCATGAATCTTACCTATATATCCGCCTATTTTTCTTGAAACCTAAAATGGAATCTGTTTTATACTGTCTTTTCTTAGTACTGGGCTTCTGTTCTCATGAGAAAAAAATAAAAGGGCAAAAGTCACTTTCTTTGTTAATAACCATTGAAGAAGAATTTTGACCACCAATAGCCATAGCTAGGTGGGCCTAATGTTTCCAAATAGAATAATGCAGAATTATTCTAAAGTAGCTTTTACTCGGCAAAAGCAATACAAGCTGTGCATTACAATGAACCCCTGAACACACATTGCTTGGTTGTGTCTTGTTTTAGCTCAGTGTACAACTACTGGTGAAGAGCCGTGTACCTGGGCCCCAGTACACAGGTATGAAAGGTATAAGGAGAAGCAACATAAAAAAAGCAGAGTTCTCACTTTTGTGTGTGTGCCAAAAGTCTTCTGTTGTTTACATCCTAATTTGAGCAAAATGTTGCTTTGTCCCCTCCATTTAGTGTAGAATCTAAGACCCTTCCCAGATGTTCTCAGTGCCATGGCCTAAACTAATGTTCCACTTTAGTACTCAAAATTTTTAGAGTTGGTCCCTTCATGCCTTTTCTGTAAAGAACACAGGAAAATGTACATAACTCAGGGAACCTGTAGAATGGAGAAAACAATTCATGATTGCAAAGTAAACACAAGAATTGAAACTCTTTCCTAGAGGAGTGATTGAGTGAGATGCCCCTAGCTGGTGTGCTGGGGAGTCACACAGATACTAGAATCATCTCACTATGGCAACGACCAGTGCTCAAATCAGTTTTTAAAAATTAGATGCTTTCCGTTTTTACAAATTGCATATTTATTTGGAAGAAAGAAAAAGCATTCTATTATTATCATGCTAGTACTCCTTTACTTTTTTATTTAGCTAAGTTAGATGTTGATTTTGGGACGAGCGGGGCCATTTTTATAGCAGAATCTCAGATTTGTGCAGGCTTTCTTCTGTGATGTCCTTCTTGCTCACCCCAGCGTTGGCTTTAACACCTGCCTTCCAGGCTTGGTGCAGGTCTTGCTTGCCCTGTGGAGCCCACCTTATACAAAGTCATAGAACAACAGTGCAGGGAATTCACTTGAGCTCATACTGCAGAGGAGGAAACTGAGACATGAAGCTGTTAAGCAACTTGCCTGAGGTCTTCCAGCTGGTTAGCATAAAGGTTGAGACGGAGCTCCAGTCTCTTACAGGGCAGGCCACTAGATTTCCCTTCCCACCCCAGCTTTGCCTTTCTCTGGATTTTTTTTTTCTTTTTTTTTTTTGTCTAGTGCATTATTTAACACTTAATTGTGTACTTCCCAGTGGTACTCCCTAAGTCTTGCTCGTGTCTGAACCTCGTGTTGAATACTGACTGCATGGTAGGTATCCTACCAAGCCAAGGTAATTGACTGGCATTGGCGTACACTGCTGTGGATTATGCCCCCCGAATGAGCCATCTCAGGAGACCAGAATGCAGAATCCCATTAAGATATTCTACTCTCATCCTCAGGTTCTTGAAAATATTCCACAGACCAGTTGTAAGCTTGCCTATTACTCAAAATTAATTCACTTAATATCAGAGTTGCCAACTTTCAACAAACAAAATCATTAAAAGAGAAAAAAAGCAATGGAACAATAGATATTCTAATGGGACAAAATATCATTTTTCACTACTGAAAAACGGTAAGGAATGAGAAACTAGCTCATTGTGTTTTCCCATATTCAGTGCTAAGCAATTGGCATTAAAACTGAAAAATTCAGCCAATTATCTGGATATTTTAGTTTGTCTTATAAAAATGGTATATAGAAGGTATCCAGAATTCTATCATTGCTTAGTTGTCAGTCAAAAAGTCATTGTTATACATAAATATGATGTCATATCAATGCATAATAAACCTTACTGTCAATCAAAAGTATTGTTATGTATAGACTTCGTGTCAGACATTTTAGGCTTTCCATTGAGATATGAAGTGCATGCAAATTAAGGAAAATTTAAAGATGGCATGGCCGCAGGCAAATATATTTTAATAGAGTTAGATTTTACAGGGAAATTGGCACTTGAGCAAAACCACAAAATGCAAGTGAGTAAATACAGTTTTCTAAACAAAGAAGCCAGCTTTTGAAGAAGGAAAGAGAAATATCATTTTATTATTATACAGATATAGTTTCCATTTAGACAAATCCTCTCATTAAGATTCTGTAATTAGGAATGGGAAAATAATAAGAGATGTAAGATAGTAAGACAAATTTCTTATCTCATTCCCCACATTTTGTAATGTTTTTAATGGAAAATTTAGTTTAATGCAGCTAATTTCAAAGGAATTATTTGCCAAGTTAATTTATATTTAATGTTTAAAAAATTACTTTGTGTGAAAATGCAAAATTTGTTGGTTCAATTTTACTTTCTCATTACTAGCAAAAATTTCTTTTGCTGAGAGAGTTTCCTATACGGAGCAAGACCCTGAACAATAAGGGTTGTGTACCTGATTTTCTCTCGTCTTCCCCTTAACACTTCTCTTGCCATGTGCTGTTACTATCCCTACTGTGGCACAAAATAAAAAAGAATCAAGGAGGAGTGAACCATGAGGTAAACTATGGACTTTGTTTGGGTAATGACGATGTGTCAAAGCAAGTGCATCTGTTATAACAAGCGCACCGCTCTGGTGGGGAATGTTGATGGTGGGAATCCATGCGTGTGTGGAACAGGGCATGCATGGGAAATGCATGTATCTTCCTCTCAATGTTGCTATGGACCCAAAACTGCTCTAAAAAATAACGCCTCCTTTTGAAGTAAAATCAAAGTAAAAGACACAGGACCAATGGTACACACTTACATCCTGTCTAATCCAAGTAGCACTGAAATCTTCTGTGTAGGTGCCACACATCTAATGTTTAAAAAATGTTAAAATACATATGCACGTTAAATTTTTTTAACTGCAAATCAGGTGCCAATGCAGCTAAAGGTGTGCTTTTAGGCAAGTCATTTAACCTCTCTGACTCGGGATCTTCATCTACAAACATATACAATTCATTCACAATAAATATGATTGAGTAACTTCTGTGTACTAAATACTAGGAGAGAACGGTGAGCCAGATTATGATTTAATCTAGAAGGGGAGGCAAATTTTAATTACGGGTGCAATAAATGCTCTGGAGAAATGTTTTTGAGAACGTATAGCAGGGAATTCTAATATAATCAAAGGCAGAGTTAGAGGTAGGTTGGTGGATAGTCCAGGTAATAAAATGTAGCAATCACAAATGGGTTCTAAGAGGCGCACATATGATCATTAGAAGAACATTCCTTGCAACGTATAAAGAGCTACATTTGATCTAGTGTTATTAATTTGGGAGTATTTAATAATGTTTTTAGAGTATCAGCATCTAGCTCAAGATTCATATCACAGATGCCAAAAAAATGTGTGTTGGATGGGCTCACTTAATAGACCCTTTCTCAGCCTGAATTTATTCCAAAAATGAAGTCCTTTAATACTAAACAGAAGTTGCAAAATCCAAGAAGTCAGGAGCCATGCCTGTCTTGTTCACCTTTGGTGCAGGGCCAAGTATACAGAAAATACTAAATAAACATGCAGCAATGGCTGAATGAACAAATAGACTTGAGTGGTTTCATTTCACAAGTGAGGAAGCTGAGGACTAGGAAAATTCCTTTGTTCAAGGTCATAGGCTACAAAAATAGCACAGGTAAAAATTAAACCCAGAATTCTTAGTTCTTAATCGATTATAGTAAAATTTGTGAAGATGATCTAAAATATATGATATCCATTGGTTAATGACACAGTGGGTAAGACCAACAATATTCTCTAGAGGAGATTTATTTTCCCTTCAGGAAAAAAAATATCAACTTTAGACTAGCATATTGTGTGTTGCTTTTCCTTGCTGCAGGCTCAGATTAAATTTTTTCCATAGTGATTACCTCTTCACAGAGGGTAGAATAGAATTTAGCAACTAAGAAAGGTGTGGGGCATGGGTACCAATTACTGTCAGTTAACATTAAATGCTCTGTAATGGTCAAAAGAATGGTAATGCGTGTAAAAGAAATATCATTTTCTCATGTAAAGCGGAAAGGGTTTGGGGAGAAAATTCATTCTCATAATGGAGTCTTTTTTTTTTTAATGTAGATACTTGAGGGGTAAAACAGCTGTAACCAGGAATAGAAGCCCCTGTATTAGTATCCATTGTTGCATAGCAAATTACCCTGAAAATAGGGGAGCAGTAGAGCGGGGTGATGAAGGGTGAGCCTACAGTCAGAGAGATACATATTTGAGCCCTGGCTTCACACATTTTAACTTACAAGATCTTGGATAAGCTGCTCTCCTTGTGTATAGAAGGGAATAATCACAACACATCACACACACACACACACACACAGACCATAAAAAAATGATCTTACATAGATTCTCTGGGCTAGAAACACTGTCGCACACAAGTATGGTGGGTGAGGAAGTAAGGAGTGGCTTAGCTATGTGGCTCTGGCCCTGGGTCTCTGACAAGTTTGTAGTTAGGGTGTCAAATGTGGCTGCTTCCATCCGAAGGTGTGACTACAGGTGGAGAATCCACTTCCAGGGTGGCTGACTCACATGGCTGGCACCTACCTGCTCTTGGTAGAGGCCTCAGCTCCTCCCTGTGTGGACCTCTCAATAGGACTGATTATGTATCTTCATGGCACAACCAGCATGCCCCAAAGTCGATGATTTCCAATCAGGCAAGGGGGAAGCCACAATGTCTTCTATGACCTAATCCCAGAAAACACACCCATCATTTCTGAGACATCAGATGTCATTCATTGTGGAAAAGGACTACACAAAGGCATAAATAGCAGGAGACATGTCTCATTGGAAGCCATATTGGAGCCTGGCCATCAGATTACCCTGGACCACACGCTCTTTCGGGAAAGCAAGTAGACACTGAGATTGGATTGCAAGAAAATTGCCTACACCACACAACTGATGGATGATGACATAGTGAAATTCTATACACCAGCTCTCCATATGAATAAAACCCTACTTTCTAATACAAAGCAAAGAAACTATTAAGATTTCTCAACTAAAGTTCAAACAAACAAGCAAAAACCAAGCCTGATAAGGAAGCATGAAATACAGGAAACATTCTCTCCTAGTATCAGGGGACTTATATTATGTGTGTGGTTTGAGGTAATTGGTACCCAGAAGGAACCATATATGCTGGCTGAATTGTTCTGAAAATATCTCCATCCTGCTGACCAATTCACAGAGAGATGTTGATAACACAGTCTGAGGAGGTCACAAAGTTTCACTTGCTAGATAGGAAAAACAAGTCCCACGGAGGAGGCAGAAGGACAGGGAAATGTAGGGATTTTGTAAGAGGGCAGAAAGGTAATTTGTACCAAAAGGTGGACTGTAACTCACCCAGAGATCCCTTGAAGCTACTCACCATCAAACCAAACAATAAGAACAACCTCATCACACAAGGCAAAGGATTTAGACCTTTTGAGACCAATTTACCATTGAGTGCCTCTGTGGGAAACTTGATTTAATCCCAAAGATGGGCATTTCTTACTGTCCTGAGGAAGTGTACATTCTCACAGCTCCCAGCCAAAAATGAAACATTCTTCAAAGTAGGTCAGAGCTGAATGACAGCTCTCAGGAGCTTTGCAGTGCACCAGGCATGCAAAAGAATAAAAACAAAGCTGCTTACAGAGGTCTCAATTTTCAGATTTAGAATGAATTCTCTAGCTGGAATGAAGTACAGAATAATCCTTTGCATGTCCTGAATTATTGAATTAACAAATCTGGCCATGCATTTTATCCTCAAGCTTGATTTTCCTTCATCACTTATCTATTTTTGAGAACTTGCAATCATGATACTAACCTAGACACTATTACTAACAAGTATTTTATAGGTTTTTGTCACAATAATCTCCCTGATGATTATTCTGAACACAGTCAACTCATTTCTCCAATTGCTCTTCAGTGCCTGAAGTAATAGTTCTTCACCACAGACTAATTTGAGGCATCTGTACATTCGATACTAAGAAGAGTCCAGGTTATAAATGATAGAGAGGTAAATGTATGTGCTTTCTTGAATGGTAAGAAAGGGGCCATACTTAATCTTGAGTAAGCCTAGATGAGTGATACAAATGTAATTTTTACCCACTAAGGGTATCACACTGAAATAGAGAATCTTTGGCCTATAGTGTAAAGTGGCTCTTCCTACATGACTTCCACAATTTGGATCCAACCTATGTCTTTGAACCATGTCTACTCAAGCTCCTTTCACTCATTGCTCCTGTACAAGCCCCTGTGCTCTCCCACTTCTAGGCCTTTGCTCATGTTTTCCCTCAGCTCTTCTAATCAGTGGTGTGTGTCTAATCCTAGCAGATTCTTAAAAGCTCAGATGCTACCTGCTCCATGAATGTCAAGTCCAGTGGGTTGATTTCTCTCTTCTTGGAACTCTTAAAAATATCTTTCCTTTGATGCTCATTATTTCATTTCATGATTCGTGACACAAGGAAGGTTTAAATAAAGTGCTTTATTAGTTAAACAAACAATTATTGAGCATCTATTATGTTGTGTGTATTGGGAATGCCAAAAGATGATTAATCATGGACTCCCTAGCAAGAACCTGTATTCTACCAGAAATGACAGCTGTGTGGACTCCAGCTCGATGTAATGGATGCTGTGATGGAAATATGGGTGGAGGGCTGTAGAAGCACAGAAAAAGGAGTGACTCGGTATTTATGTATTTAGTTTAACAAACACTGATCAACTACTATTTCCAAAAACTGTTCTACGTGCTATAAAATATTGACATATTTCATCCATCTAACAGTCCTACAAAGTATGTATTATTATCCTCCCCAGTTTGCAGATGAAGAGGCATGCTCACATAGTTGGTAGGTGGCAGGTCCAGATCTGACTCAGGTAGCTTTAATCCCTGCTCAGAACTCCTAGACTATGCGGACTCAAAATAGATTTAATGATCAGAAAAGTTTAAGTTGATATAGTTTTGATGACCCAGCTCTCAAAACTCAATGAATATTTGTGAAATAAATGACTTGTTTTTGAAGAATGTGCAGAAATTTGAAAAGGAAGAAAGGCATCCATGGCAGATGGATAAAGATATGCCAAGACGTAGAGAGATGAAAGGACAGGGAATATTTACAGGACTGTGAAAATTTCAGTGCATAGGTTTACCTCATTTCCATGGTCACATTTTGCTCTGTATGACTCTGTATCACACCTAGAGCTGCTCCTTTGGGCTATGTTGTACAGACATATGCAGAAAGCTAAGTTAGCTAATGGGAGGCTCTGGCCAGACACTGCAGACCAGAAGGCAAGTACAGGCCCAAGCATTTCTCCCAGCCTCGCTTGTCTGTGAAGTGCCCTGGCAGTGGCTATGTCTCCTGGGCAGTTTTGCCAGGCAGCTCAGGCCCCTGGTCCCTCTTCTCCCATGGATCCTCTCACCCAGGCCTGCTAGGTGTCCTGCACCTGCTAATCTCTGAGCTGCTTCACCTCCCTTGCTCCATGTCAAGAAGCTACATCAAGAGTAATAGGAAGGGCCAGACACAGAATGGGCTGGTCCCACACCCACATGTAGTAGATAAAACTCAGGAGGCTATCTTGGCTGTGGAGGTCTCCTAAGAGGAACAAGGTGTCCCAGGCCCATGCCAGGTCCCCAGCCAAGGGTTTCAGTGCCAGGAAGAGAAGTCTCATAACTTCTGGCTGTAAAAACCAACAGGGGTTGTGAATGAGTTAGATAAAGGGCTTCTGGTTAAATAAAGGAAAAAAGATATTCCTTTTAAAGGGCCCTTACAAGGACATATTCTGACTCACTTCCTCTGATTTCTAGTGCTGGGGCAGCAGCTCAAAAAGAACCAGGGACATACAAGGAAGAACTGAACTGTCTGGCATCAGGGTGACACGGAGGGGTAGCTTTTCCCAAGACAGAAGTGTTGGCAGAGGCCATCACTACTTTTATGAGCTCTCCCCTGCACAGGGCAGGCAGACAGGATCCATATCTGAGTGTCCATCAACCTGGCTACCACTTTTGTCCCACCCTGATGATTCCCTGAGACCCTGCCCTACCCAATTTATGGGCTAACCCAAGCCCTTTCCAGTGGCTTTTCCATAAAAATGTGTTTTCTTGACTCATGCTTCAGATTTTCCTAAAATTTTTCAGACAAACAGATGTGGCCTCAGTGTGACCCATACCTCTCACTAAGTGGTCCCAGGCCTGACACTAGCAAAAACCAGCCTTGATTCGCAGCTTGGTCTCTCTGGGGCACCTCAAAGCCCAGCACAAGTAGCAGCCAGCTTCAGATCACTTTGTAGCTTATGCTGGGTTGTCCCAGGCAGAACATAGGAGATGGCTGACTTTGGTCTGTACCTCCCTGGAGGCCTCGCATTGGGTGGACAACTTCAGACCACACCGAAGCACCACCAAACCATCTCTACAAGCAACACAGTCAAGGCACAGACTTAGTTGGCACCAGAGTCCCACTGAAGTAAGTCCTGCTCCAGGAAGTTGGCCTCTTCATGGCTGATCTATCACAGCCAGTCCTTGCAGCCAATTGGCCTGGGGGTAAATCCTTCCCATTGCTGTGTCATCAGCAGTCCATGCTCAACTACAACAGGAGGGTACACAGTCCACAGGGGGTGATAGGGTGTCTACTTGGTGTGCCTAGCTGAGGTGAACCAGGAGGCTGTGCCATTGGACCCTACAGGACACCTACTACATTAGGCCACATTATCAAGGCCAGGAGACACAGCAGCTCTATCTAATAAATAGAAACAAACACAGGGAGGCTGCCAAAATGACAAGACAAAGAAACATGTCCCAAGTGAAATAACAGAACAAAACTCCAGGAAAAAAACTAAACAAAATGGAGACAAGCAATTTATAAGATGTAGAATTCAAAACACTGGTCTTAAGGATGTTCAATGAACTCAGGGGAAGAATATACAAACTTAGAACTTCAACAGCATGGAAAAGGTTATGAAAACCATAAAAAAGAACCAGTTATAAATGAAGAATACACCAATTGAAATAAAGAATACAGGGAGTCAAGAGTAAAGTAGATGAAGCCAAGAATCAAAACAGTGATGTGGAATATGAGGAAGCTCTGGACAGCTTCAAGCATATCAACATTCACATCATGTGGGTGCCAGAAGGAGAAGAGAGAGACAGCAAATAGGTTTTTCAAAACCTATTTGAAAAAATAAAGACAGAAATCTTCCCTAACTTGATGAAGGAAATAGACATACAAATTCAGAAACACAGAAAGTGTTTCTGACATACAAACACAGAAAGTCCCAAATAAGTTGAACTCAAAGAGGCCCACACCAAGACACATCATAATTAAAATGCCAAAGGTAAAAAAAAGACAAAGAGCAAATTTTTAAAGCAACAAGAGCAAAGCAGTTCGTAACCTACACGGGAGCTCCCGTTAGACTTCCCACTGATTTCACAACGGGAATTTGTAGGCCAAAAGGGACTGGCAATAAATATTCAATATTATGAAAAACAAGGACCTACAAACAAGATTACTCTACTCAGCAAAGCTGTCATTTAGAATCAAAGAACAGATTAAGATCTTCCCAGACAAGAAAAAGCTAAATGAGTTTATCACCACCAAACCAGCACTGCATGAAAGGTTAAAGGATTGTCTTTAAGAAGAAAAGAATAATAAAAATATGAACAATAAGGTGGCAATAAATTCATAGCTATCAACAGTTAAATCTAAAAAACAAAATAAATGAACAAGCAGAACAGAAACTGACACATAGATACAAAGAACATTTGATACTTGCCAAATGAGGGGTGTTGGGGCAGTGGGTAAAAACGGTGAAGGGATTAAGAAATACAAGTTGGTAGTAACAACTACCAACATGGGGATGTGGAGTACAACATAGGGAATATAGTCAGTAATATTCTAATACCTATGTGTGGTGTCAGATGGGTATTAGATTTATCAGGATGATTACTTAGTAAGTTATATGTGCAATCACTGGGGTGCACACCTGAAACTAATATAATAGTGTATGCCAACTATAATTGAAAAACAAAAAATGCTTTAAAGTTTTTAATATATAATTTTAAACTAATGTATATTTATACATTATCTATAAATTATTTCAGATGCATATTTATGTACTAAATAATACACATTTATATTCATCATATAAAACTATAATAATATTATTTTATAAAATATATATTTGTATCTTTAAATGTATTTAAATATATATTTTTAGGTACTCATTCTCAAGTAATTTCTACTGATAGGGCATGCATTTGAAAACTTTGGGAATCTCTATCTAAAGATTTTTTTAATGTCGTTATAATACCAACAAAATTCCTATTCCATTAGCATCTTTTCTTAGTTACAGGGCACTGTTGTGTGAGAACTTATGACAGAAGCACATTAAGTAAGTGTCAGAGAGTGACTTATGTGCATGCAGGTTTCATTTTCCCCCAGATATGGTTTAATTATATTAAGCACTGTAATATTGGCAAATATAGCTCTGGCTAGTGTGGCTCAGTGGATCGAGTGCTGGCCTGCAAACCAAAGACTACTGGTTTGATTCCCAGGCAGGGCACATGCCTGGGTTGTGGGCCAGGTCCCCAGTATGGGATGCATGAGAAGCGGCCACATATCAATGTTTCTCTCCCTCTCTTTCTCCTTCCCTTCCCCTGACTCTAAAAATAAATAAATACAATCTTTAAAGAAATTGGCATATAAATATATAACATATATTATATGTATATACATACAAATATATGCATATATATGTGGAAGGAAAAAGGAAGGAAGGAAGAAAGAGGGGTGGAGGAGGAGAAGCAGAAAGGGGAAGGCAAGAGGGAGGGAGAAATAGAAGAAGGGAAGGAAATCTATTCAAATGGTACTTGGACAAAAGCAAAAACATGAAAATGGCCCAGAGATCCAGCTTCCCATTCTCTAACAGTGTCCCTTACAGGTCCAGAAATCATTCCTTTTGGATAGATGAGAGCAGCAGAGAATATGTGGCTCCTTCTGAATGTGGTTCATCTTTTCCTGCTTCAAATCAATGGATGAATAGGGCTGAATCCAGGGGGTGATTTAGAATAGCTTCACTGTGCATTGAAATATCTTTCTGTGAACACATTTCTTCCATCAGGATTTGTGTTTACCATACTTGGTGGGTGGGTATTGGCCATTTACATTATTGAGAGCACTGGTGTTCATTCACTTGTTAAATGTTGAGCACAATTTATTTTTAGATGAAAATAATAAAATGTAATAGAGTGATAATGAATGCCTATAGGTAGAAGTTCTGATAATTTTTTCTTGCACTGTACTTTGGAGACTACTGTTTTATATAATTTTCCACTTTGTTTGGCATTTTAAAATGCTAGTCACTTTTATTTGTGTTTTCAAGTGACCTGAGGAGAGGAACAGAAGGAGGGAGAAAGAGAAATAGCTAAAATAGCTCAACACCTGAACTTGCTCATACTGCTCTTTCTCAAGTTCATGCTTCTGCACCAGTTGGTTCAATCTGGACAGAACCCTGGGAAATGAGCAAACCTATAGAATAATTTCTCTGTGCTATGCTTCATGTTTCAGAGTAGCTATTTTCAACTAGTATCACAGAGTGCCCCTGCTAGCCACTGTTAGATTACACCAGGATCTGACTCCACACTGTTTATTGAAGGAATGCTGGAGCATATTAAGTGAAGCTTTATTGTGCTTATATATTTCTCAAATGCAACTACAATGTTAAGAGCCTTTATGAGAGTGAAGAAGCTGATACAGCATTTATAATGTATAAACCTTTAAAATATATTTTATATTTTCAAATAATCTATGGAAACAAGAGAAAGGAACAGTTCATTTTGATGTTTGGGAAAAGAAACAGAAACAAGAAATAAAAAGTCTTGATGTAGAAAATGTATATAATCTATATCATAGATATTGGAAAATTGTAAGAATATACATATGTCATAAAATTTATGCTTTGCGGGGTAATTTTAAGAAATAAGAAAATCTAATCTCCATATTTGAGAAAACCAGCACTTAATTTCCTTTGGGTTTTCCCTTTTCTGTTCCTGAGAATTACAAATCTCTAAGCCTTATCTGTTGTACATCTTCCCTAGTGCTTACTTCTTGGAGTTATGTTCTATTCAAGCACTGATTACATTAAATAATAATGTTAATTCTCAGTAGTTATTAGTTAAAATTAGCTAAATTATTTGAAATCTCCCTATCATGATAAAAATACAATTTAAAATACCTTTGTTACTTTTTCTGGCAAGGGAGCATCATTATTATAATCACCGTCTCCTAAAGATAGCATTTATTACTGCTGTGCAGAGAGCATTACCAGACCCACCTTTAAAGAGCTTATGATGGAAGGAGAGAAAGGTGGCAGTCATTTTCCTCCCTCCCCAGCCCCATAGGGTTACTGCTAAGGCAAGTGATAAGATTTGCTTCACAATCGAGCGTGCACATCGCTGAAAGACAACAGCTTGCCAGGTATAGTCTGAAAATCTTTTGAAAAACAGGTGAAAGAGTGAACTGTGAATTTTTCTCTTTTTCCTACTAAGCTGCATGCTACAGTAAAGTGTGTTTTGTATGTATGTACACACACATGTATGTATGTATTACAGATATTGTTTTCTTTAAAAGAAAAATAACAGTTTTCCAAAGCACGGATTCCAAAGGGTATAATTAAAATTTAAAAACACTTAGGGCTAATTTTAATATTTCAGGCTTTAAAAAACGTGAATGAGGTGGTAGTAGTTAGGAAGATACTCATTTGGCTGCTCAGAAAGCTGTGTCTGGGTTCTGGGACCCCTCAAGTACAGCAGCAGCTGCGCCCATAGATGATCCTGCACCCATTCCAAGAAGTGCCTGGCTGGAAGCGGGAGATTCATGTTCCCTGACTGCCTGAGCCAAGTGCAGGGAGAAGCATTGTCAAGACCTGCATTTCTTCTCTTTGGGTTTGCCATGGATGCTGTGGTTATAGTTTTTTTAAAAAGGGGTACTGAAACTGTTAGGAGAATTTCATCTTTCCATAACTCTGCTACATATTGGAACGTTATATTCATTCCAAACACTACAGAATGCATGAGTTTTCCAAGTTTTATTCTCCTTGGATTTGAAAAACAATCTTCCTAAGCCAAAACTTTTTCTAGGCTGAGAGAAAGACATTGCGTTTCCTGAAAACTTAATGAACATTTGGGAGCTATAACAGAAAAGCTGTTTTATCCATCATTAATGGACATATCTTGGAAGAAAATGATATGATGTAAGGAAACTGAAAATACTACTACTATATGCCTAAATTTCTAGGGGAAATAGTAGAGTTAAAATTGAAGAAGAAAAAATTAAAGAATAAGAAATGAGGATAAGACTTAAGTCTAGGTGGAATTAAAAGTTAGAGATTATAAGAGATTCCAAAAAGCCACCCTGTCACAAAAAGTCCCCGCCTTCCCTGACACATTGGTGAAATTCCACCATAAAAAATATTACTTTATGATTTCTACCAAAAACTCTTCTGTCAGTCTGAGATTTTTCCTCTTCCCAAATTGAAATATCAAAATGAAATACCCACAAAGGTAAATCATGATTAGTGTCAAATATACAATTGGAACTCAGGTCTCCTTTCATTTATCCCCAGTACTATTTACTCAACAGTAATCTTTCTCAAAGTGGGATTTTTAATTTAATGCTAACCTTAAAAACAATTATATTATTGATCATTTGAATGTCCATATTTGCATCTAGAGCTGATGCTAAGTATTTAAACTTTAACAATCTTGCACTGAGACAGATAAGAACTTAATGCATCCCAAGTCACAGGTGAGGGGGCACTGTGCAAAGGGAAATTTCACAGAACTCTGAATACTAACAATGGTGGGCTCATTGCTCAAGTACTTAACACATGGTAGTACAGGAATGCCAGTAATCACCAGCACCATATTAATAAGGCTAGAGGTAACTTAGCTTAGGCAAAGTATTCTCATTGACTTTATAGGTTTGATTAATTTGTAAATGTTTTTTCATAGTTGTATAAAACTTTTGAGCATTTAGGGGTCTCAGAGATTCTTTTGAAGATAAAACATTGCTCAAGTTTTCAGATTTAGCAAACTCGGTCCTTTGCCATGCAGAGACATCCATTCTATCATGCCCA
>PVKM010004374.1:0-52443 GCA_004027735.1 Carollia perspicillata
TTCTATTTCTGTATCAGAAGCTAGAACAGTTTCACATGCTTTTTGTTTATTTGTTTTAGTTTAGAGTCCTCACAGAGCTCTCATTGTGGGCAAAAACATGTTCCGTATAATGAATACAACCAACCTCACTGACAGTTCCAGCTATGTAGCTCGAACTTCACACGATTTGGGCCCACTACCAAGTCTGGGATCTTCTCCTCACCCCGCCCAACTCCACCCCACCTCCATGCCAGAGTGGGCCAGTGAAGAAGTTACTGGTACTCACTGTGTTCTATGGAAATAATAATCACAGTATTTTGTAACCAAGCCCACTTTCATACTTCCTTAGATTGTTTAATTTGGTACCCAAACTATTCTTATTCATATATGCATTTGACAAGTCCTTTATAACTTCCTTCTAAAACAAAATTTCTTGGATGGTACATAACTTTAAAAATTAGCATAATTTCTGTATCAGAAATATGTGAACCCAATGAATGAAATAATCTTCAGTTCCTTTAAGTTGCCTAAATTGAAAACACGAGTTACTATAGTTGGAAAAAACATGTATGGTTAGAATGTTTGAAGGCCATCAATCTCTCTAACCACATAAGCTAATGAGTTCCTTCTGTTTTCTTTGGATGAAATCACCATGAGTGGTTGGATGTTGATTTAACATAAAACAAATGGAAATGGGTGTTTCCTTTGTCCCTTGTAGAATTTATTTTTAAAAAACAATTAGCAAGTATTATGAATACATAAATGATTTTGCCATTACTTAAATAATAATATAGTTTGAGTAGCTAAACTGATTGCATTGTAGGGAAAGGCATAACACACTCCAACTGCCCTTAACTTGATAACATCTGCAGACATTATTAAGCTTCTCATTTCATTTTTTCTACTATAACACCTGTATTGTTATAAATTATGTTTTGAATTGCCATAAAATATCAGGCAAATTATATTTTTGGATGTGCGTGTCATTGTAATGGTAGGTTTGTGGCTAACGGCTTCATCTTGAATATATCAATGCAATTAAAAGCTGTTTCAATTCTTCCTTGTGAGTACAAAGAAGGTTGAAGTATTATTATATGTAAAGTACAAGGAAAGAATTAAAAATTATTCAATATTTAAAACATTATTCTAGAGAAGGAATATACTTCGATGTAATTGTAAAAACACAGAAGCTTATTATATTCTTAGAAAAAAGTGTTGAACCCTTTGAACTCTATAAAATACACATCCTATTGAATTGAAATTAAAAACTTGTATGAGGCATTTTCTACTCCCTATAGTTTTCCACTCCCACACACTTCTGACAACTTCCCCCTCCCATGTATCCTTCTTTTTTTGTGCTGTAGTCCCTTTGGAAACATAGTGGAGAGTGACTCACTCATCCACTGTGAGACCAGAGCATCAAAAATATCAAACCTGTAAAACGTAGACAGTGGGTTCTTCCAGAGGTTCTTTCTGCGAGAGTTAAATAAATAAGTAAATAAGCCAACATATGGCCAGCTTAATTCAGGCAAAAATTACTATTGATTACTTACTAAGCTCACTAAATAAAAACTTCAGACCAAGTTTTGCCTCCCAAAAGAAAACAGGATTAGACTGATCTATGCACTCATTGGGGCTTCTTGTGAATCATACCCAGATGAGTGAAAAACCTTCAAAGATAAACAAAAGAAAGAGCTAAAATCTTTCGGTAAATGCAAATTATTATTAGTTTGACATATTCTGGTTTACAATCTTGAATAATTTTAAACTCCAAAGGATACCATGATATAAATGACCTCTGAAGTTTGAGAATTCTCTATTTCTGCCTTTTGTTTAACTGAAGTAGCCTGATTTAATTTTCCTAGGTAGATCTGTAGTAGGTAGACATTTTGACAGTTGTAAAAACTTAAGGTACATAGTAAGGTTTCATACCAGCTCTGCAAAAGTGTGTTCTTTCAGATGAGTTTATATGGATATAAACTATGATATTTCAATTACATTATCTTAAAAATTCCAAATGGAAGTGTTTATGTAGTTTATAGCACAAATGCTCCAAGTGTTTCTTTCCTCTTACCTTTTGGAATGGTGTGGATGTTAAAACATTAATACCTTAAGTAGAAAGAAATTTGATCATCAAGGATTCTCATTTTAAATTGAGAATTATAATGAGTCAACCAAAAGAGCATGTTTCAGTTATTTGCGCTTAGGTACTTTTAACTTGCAATTTTTTACAAGAACAAACTTGGCAAGTAGCTGGATTTACTTTAGTACTGAAAGTATCTGGCTCTGTGACAAAATACTGATAGGTATTTAGGGTCTTCATGTTTTTTGAACAATCTGCCGTTGACATTTTAATAACATTGTTGTTTGAAATGATTTCTGAAGTATGATGACTGCAACATACCCGCAGCAACAAAAAGTACATATTGTTTCTGAAGGCAAAGAAGCTCAAGTTTCGGCTTATTTACCAGAGATTTAAATCTTGGAAAATCAGTTTTTCTTGAAAACCAATGCAAACGTGCTTTTTGTATTAGTATAATCATTGACTTAGAAATACATCTGAAAATTAAGTCATTTTCAGCTCAGACATTTTGTAATTAAAAAAAAAAAGTCCAGGTTTGATTTTCCTTGGATGCAGAGGACACTTAACTGGCTTTTAAACATTTTTCAAGCATGATTTCCCCGTCGTGGTCCGTTCTCTTCACCTTGGATGCATCGTTGGCGCTGCCTGGCTGCTTGCTGACACTTCCAACAGAATGTGCAAGGAAGTGTGGTCAAAGGACAAGAGCAAAAGCAGTTTCAATGTTAGGAAATGAGGGAAACAGACCTAAGAGCGAGTTGAATGCACTTGCAAGTACAGAGCCTTGTAGTCTCCTTTCCTTTTTTTGCTTATCCTGGTGAGTTTAATCAAAAACAAACAGAACGCTCTTGTGAAATATAGTCAATAAAGTCAAAATCTGGTTAGCTCTCTGTAACTACAAAGAAAAAGTCATCGCAATTTAAAAAAATGTAACTTGCATTAACGAGCGCGCCGGAAATCTCAGGTATCAAAGACATTAACCCTGGAGCGTCCCCCGCGCGCCGCTGCCTGCCGGACGGAGGCAGCCGCGGCAAACAGACGTTCTTTCTCCTTGGAGCAGTCACACAAAAGGAGGACTGCGGAAACTAAAAGTTTCGGGGCCTCCAGCTCGCTGCTTGGAGAAAAGAGAAAACCTGGAGACCGGGTGGGTAAAAGACGCATCTTGGGCGCCTTTTCCAAGTGCAAGCAAGGAGAAAGCTCCTCGGCCTGGTGGGGAGAGGGGAGGGGGCGGTGAGCCGCAGGCCAGCCCCCTCCGTCCCGCCTCCGGAGCGCCTGGTTCTGCCGCGCTCTCCCAAATACCCTTCACCCCGTTCCAGAAATAAAATAAATGTTTAAATTTCAAGTGCGTGTGTGTGGACAGGATGGAGAGCGCGCGCTGGCGGAGCGCGGAGGACCGAGCGCGCAGTGAGTGGAGTTTGAGGGTAGGGAGGGGGTAGGGGTTGAATGGGTGTGTTGATGGGGTGGGGGAGGCTGAGTGCGGAGCCCCGGGACTGAGGTGGGGGCCTGGGGGTGTGCCGAATCGAAGGGGAGGGGCGCTAGCCCACGGAGGCCGCCTCCGGGGCGCGTTCCGCGGCCGTGTGCGCGCGTCCCTCGCCGCCGCCGCCCGGACAGCCCTGCGGCTGCCCCGCCGCTGGCGGAGCCGGGGCCAGCCTGGGCTAGTCTGTCCTCTGGGCTGCTGCTTGGCCGCTGCCATCCGAACTGCTGGAGCTCGTAAGTGTCCCTTCGCTCTCCTCCCCCCTGCTTGGGCGCACCGCCGTCGCAGCTGCTCAAATGGAGTGGAAAATGGCCATTGGGCAGCAATGAGTTATAGATTATCTGCTCCACGTTTTGTACTTAGCTGCCTGTAATCTTCTTTTGAGTTTGCCTGAGCCCCTTGCTGGAAAAAAATAGGAGGGAGAGATTTGTCCTTCGCCGCCGTACATGCTAGTATGTTTAGATGATTAGCCGAACTGGGGGAGGGGGGCAGCGTAGGTGGGGGCTCGGGGTGGAGGAGGCGGCTGGAGGTGACTCCAGTTCAGACCTCGCCGAGAGTCTGTGTCAGGACTTCGCACTCCCCCGTCTCTCTCCCTCTCCCTCTCTCCCTCTCCCTCTCTCTCCGCTCACACACACGCAGAGGTGCAGGAGCGAAATCGGGAGCTTACCGGAGAATTCCTTGGGATTGTTGAGGGGCATCTCCCCTCCGTTGGTGTGCGTGACGTGGCTCTTCCGTGCACCTCCCCGTTTCCCCGAGCCCGAGTTCTCGCCTTCAGCCTTTCGTGGGGCAGTGGCCACTGCTCAGCCTCGGCAGGCAGACCCGAAATGTGAGAAAGGGCCGCCACCGTCGCCGCCTCTCGTCCCAGGCCGCAGGGTTTGCGCCGGGGATGTCAGTCGGGCGGGTGCAGACGGCTGGCGGTGAGGGGCTTCGCGGGACAAACTGAGTTGGCCGTGCGCCGCCGGCGTCTGCCCGCCCCTCCCGCGGCTGCTGCTCCTAAGGGACTCCCAAGTCTGCGCACCTCTGTCGGGCTTTTGCCTGAGCCACCCCTTTCGCTGAGATTCCCGAGTTTTTTATTTTTCCAAGGGAGTGTGCGATCGGGCGGGGTGGTGGTGGTGGTGTGCGTGTGCCAAAGATCCCTCTCGCGGAGCAGCGTGTGCGAAACTGCGGGAAAATGTTGACCTAACCCCTGGAGCTGCCCGGCGCTGGCTGCTTGGTTGGAGGAGGCGGCAGCGGCGGCCGAGCAGGAGGACGCTCCGAGCCGCGGCGCTGCCTCCGCGCGGACCCGGTGGCTGGCGACCTGCTCGCGGCCGGCCGCGGTTCCGGCCGGCCGGGTCGCCGCTGCGCTTTGCGCTTCTCCCGGCGAGGCCCCTGCACCAGACGGTCCGCCCCCGGAGCGCGCTCGCAGACCGAGGTAAGAGCCGCAGCAGCGAACAATGTGCCTCTGTGCGGGGCTTCGGAAACCTGTTTGCTTTGCGCCTCCTTCCCGGGGGTGGATGCGGGAGGTAGGGGGAGACGCGGGTGAGTTGGGGCTCCGCTGTTTGTTTATGTTTTGCCGGGCCGAGGGGGTGACCCGCGCTCGCTCGGGCTGCTCCCCTCCCCCTTCTCCCCACCTCCTGTCCTTTAAAATCGTTACGCCGAACTCCCAGTCGGTCCAGCCTGCTTCTCTTTTTCTGGGGGAGCTGTAGTAACGTTCACGAAGCTTCAGTCTAGTTGCAGGGGGCGCCGAGGGAGAGCAGAGTAGGATTGCGTTGTGCATATTTTGATTTTGGGGAAGCCTGCGTCGAAAGGTTCCCGTTCACCTTTTTTCACAGTGTGTCTGGGGAAGGGGGATACGAGGCCGCCCTCGGCAAGGCTGCTCAGCTCCGGGTGCGAGGCCCTGCCCCCCAGCGACCCGCCCCGCTGCGGACCGGTCCGGGTCCCGAAGTGGAGCGGGCAGGCCAGGCGGTGGGAGCGAGTTCCGGGGAAGTGGACGGTGGGGGAGGGCTGGCCTGAGTTGTCTTGGATTGTTGTTTCTTCGTGTCGGCGGTTAGGTGGTGTAGAGAGGCAAGGATGACAGCAAAGCGCAGCCAGATGTGGCCGGGCTGGCGCTGGGGCTGGCAACGATTAGGAACGGCCCGGCGGGGCGGGAGGGTGGCGGGGCCGGGCACCCGTGGGCCCTGGGGTGGGCAGAGAGCCTCCCGGACCCGCAGTGAGAGGGCAGCAGCGCGCCGTGCTGGGCCTGCAGGAGAAGTTACGGGCTGTTGGCTCCTGGGGTGGATATGCGACTGAGTGCCTCGGAAAGCCTGGTTGGTAAGAGAGGGTACCAGGTGGGGAGCGGCCGGGAGAAAAAAGCGTGGCAGGAGCGCGAGGAAAGGGGAGACCCCCGGGGCTAACCGAGCGTTGGCTTTTTGATTGGCTGGGGCGACCGGACCCTCTGTTGGTGACGCGAGGGCTAGTGAAGCGGCCAAGGCGTCCCAGCACTGGGGAAAGCACTCTTGCAAGACTCCTTCGTTTGGGATCACCAAACTTTGTTCTTTTCACCGAACTGCGGAGCTTGGGTTAGGGAAAATCTCTGGAAGCTTTACTTTGTGCCAAAGAGTCGCCGAACAGAGACCAAGGGACGTGTGTCTTTCGTTTGTTTTAAATCCTCTGTTCACACTGTGCTCTAAAAGTGCAGTTGGAGGGAGAAGTCCTGCGGTGTCCGTCTTCTTTCCCATCTTCTATGGACTCCACCCCCCTCATCCTTTCCCCTTTTCCTGGCCCCCTTATTGTTGTCTCGAATTCAGACCGGGGAAATGTTTTCCTCCTGTTTCTTGAAAGGTGTCAGGCTGCTTAGCAGCTTCTCCAAGCAGCCTGGGAGCGTCTGAGCCGCAGCCACCTACCATATGGTTCCCGTTACGAAGGCCAGGTTCTGAGGCGCTCTTCTCGACCCCATCCCAAATTCCCAAATTTTCTTCTGCAGTCTTTACACTTTGTGCACTCCTCTCTTCTTTCTAGAGGCATAGCTTTAACGGACGTGGTTGGTCCATTCATTTCCTTGTCAGTGTTTGTGTCTGGAACGGGCCCCACCGAGTGTGCTCTTTGCTCAGCTCGAGTTGCACAATGAAGAAAAGTCACATCCGTTTGGTAAATAATTGCCTGTTGGGATGTCTCTTACTAAATCAGATTTGATCTTGGGCGAACCTTCAAAGATGAACATGAAGGAGGCAATCAATATGCATCCATAACAGAAAATAGATTGATTTGAATGGTGTCTTTGGCAACATTCCAAGTTGTGATGGGACACTTGATCTAGGTAAAAAGTAACTTCGTAACTTTAAATTTAGTATCTTCCTAATACTTGAGAAACCCTTTATAAAGAATCTACTGCTGTTCAGGTGTGTTACGGAACTTTTTGCCGTCCCTTCCTCCACCCTCCCAGAAATTTATGCATGATAGAGAGAATACTGCAGAACAACTGTTCTGTTGTTTAGTTTCTTCAGACATTCCGATTCTCTCCTTTTGTTGCTTGCCTCTAAAAGAGGTGCCATTTCACATCATTCTGCACAAATTGTTTGAATTAATGCAAGTGTGAATTCTTACCGTTTGAAGGGGACTATTAGCATATCAAAGGTTTCTTAGCTTCAGCTCAATTGAGAAAACTTCAGCCTGTCTTCCATTTGCTTCCAAGCGGGGCCCAAAGGGCAATGAGAATTGTAAAGGGTGAAAATAGAGAGGTGGATTCAGGCTGTGTTTCTGAACTTTTACTGTTTTGTAATTATGTGAGCGAAAAACATTGTCTATTGCTGTGGAGCCCTTGCAAATGGCAAGACAATTATTTTCCATTGATAAATGGTTTGTTCCTAGAAAAAGGGTGACCTTTTATTTTATGATAGCCACTGTTGCCTGTCTTTTGGGGTCCCTTCAGTGGAAGAGAAAGCTTTTCCTTTTAACTTAATACTTTTCTAGGGCCTATACTTTTGTTATATTAATAAAATGGGAAGAGAAAAGCTTTTCATCAATCTATAAAATAATAGAAATCTTGTGTTAAAAGCATGTTCATTTTTTCACCTAGAAAACTTTGTTTTTAATACACTTGCTGAATTAATAGGAAAAAAATCAATGGAGAGTTTTAAATATTAGAACTCAACAGGAACTTTGTTATGCAATTTCTATTGCAAGTGTAAGTTTGAAAAAGGATTCTAAGTGATATGCAATTTTTTTGTGAATTGTATTTAGAGAATTCTGTTCGAATACCATTTGTCTCAAATTTTGCATTTTACCAAGCAGTAAATGCTAGAATTTAGCTTATAGTTGATTTATTTTTCTTACTATTTATAGTGTATTTGCTGATGCTTGTTTATATTTATGGAAGGATTCACTCTTTGGATTTCTTCTAACGACTCAATATCTATGAGTGAAGAAACAAGAACAAGTCATTGGGTCATTTGGGTCATTTTATGGTGAGCATATGGGTGAAGAGAACATTTTTTCCCACTTTTGGGGAAGTACTGATTTTACTTATTTAGCTTTAATTTTCTAAAGCCTGGTTAAAGATGAAAATGAATCTGAAGGAAGGTTTTAAAAATTTGTAAGTTCATATTTTTTGTAGTTTTACCTTTGACGGTTGGATGATTTTGAACGTGAATTGATAGCCCTTAATTGGAAGAGAGATTTTTAAAAAATTAATGTTCAGATCTCCTTGTTCTTATTTCAATAATGAAAATTTACTCTAATAAACATTTGGAAGTAAAAAAATATTAATTGCCTAACATTTTTGGGCTTCAGCTTAATAGAATGAAAATTTTTTTCAGATTAAGATTTTTTTTAAGTGGCATTCAAATTGTATATCTTTACTCTGAAATCATTTTATGGTAGTTTATTTATCTGATTCCTTCAGTTGTCTAAAAAGTACTTTCGAGGTAGAAAAGTGTTACATTGATGTAATTGCTATTATTGCACTTAAGTTTCTGTTTAACTAGTTTGCTTTGAATGTAGAGTGCTATAAAGAAAACATTATCTTTCAGAGCTATTAGTGATAATCTAAAAATTGTCTGGAAAACATTGCTCTTCATTTTACATCATGGTGATCCTGAATTCATCAAAACTCTAAAGGTGTAAAATGCACTGAAAAGAAGACTTTTCAACATTTAGATGACAAAATTGGACTACTTAGAGAAAAAGTAATGTGTTGTAGGAGCACTCCAGCTGCCATTTTCAATCACTGTGGGTTACTATGTGTTGGCAGCAGAACACAAATTTAGAAATGCAGATAGCTCTGGGAGCAGGTACTTGGAGAAATCAGAATATTGAATCGTGGGGAAGAACAAACCAATTACTTCAGGTTTTGACTTGAGAATTTCTAATAAATTAATTTTTTTCTAGGCTCTGACTCCCTGCTTTATTAATGGACTAACATCAAAGCAGACAACAAAACTTCCAAATGTTATAAAAACTAATATAAGCATACAGATCTCACATGGAGTACTACAAGTCTTAATTTAAGACAAGCAGTTGGAGTTTTTATTGCTGTAATTTTCACAATCAGCAGAAACGTTAACACCAAGCTTCTGGGTGTTTCCTTTCTTAAAATTAGCAAGAGGAAAGCTTTAAAGCCAAGGTTTACTTAGGTTTAGATCTCTAATTGAATCGTGATGGAAGCTTTCTGTGTTCTATTAAAATTTTTAAAATGTTTTAATGTCTTAAGTAATACAGGAATATGTGAACTAAGATTGAGATTTTGGGAAGGTCAGGAAGCAATTAAAAATCTGTACACCATAGAAATAAAATGTTACTGCTCCATTTTCTATCAAAAATATTTATTTGACTTGACATTAGTAAATAAATGTTCCAGTGACACAATTTCTTGATAGGTCTAATATGAAATGAAGAGAGCATTGCAGTTTCTTTTTAAGATACGGGCTAAACATACTCGTACCTACCTGACAGAAATCTGTTTTTATTTTAATAAAAATCCATACCACTTGCTAAATTGCTGATGTTTAATAAGAGTGCAGATCAGTTGCTCTTAGATTAGGTATGAAATACAGTTTTGGAAATTTAAAGAATTGACTGTCATATGGTATTGATATTTTTATAAAAGTTTCTTCAAAGACTGTGCACTTTGCCTCTTGATGTTCACTGTATCAGATTGTGTGTCTTGAAGGAAAGGTACACGTTTAATATCTACCCGCTTTTCTGCAATGAAGGTTCAAGTAGAATACAAATGGAATTATTCCCAAGCTGGTAAATTTACATAATCACCCCAAAAATGTTCATTTAGTTGTTTGCAAAAATGCCTACTTAAAAACTGTACAAATTGATCATTTTGAAGAGGATTAAAAATAGCAGCGTTAATGGCTAGCCCTGTAAAAAACTTGAAATCCTGTTTTATGTTTTGGTCATATCAGTTCCTAAGGTAATTTGTTTAAATATTAGTTCACATTACCTGAATAGACAACTGTTTTGTAACTATTCTCAAGAAAGATTAAAACATTTCTATTTTACAGACAGATTAAACCCATAGCTTAGCTTCTCTTACATAACACTAATTAGTGTATAGCCCCACCCAAGTGTTCATCTCTTCAAGTAATTCTTGATTAAAGGTTGAAAGGTTGAAAAGTGGTTAATCACCTAGATTACCATAATTAGACTGGATGTTATCAGAAAAATTGAGACTGTTTTCTGAAATTCTTTTGCTACTTAGGGTTGGTCAAGTAGTGATTATTACTGTTTTTTAATGCTTTAAGAAAAGGTTAAGGAAATGTGTTATTTAACCTAGAGATGGTTAACGATTGGAATTAGGGAAATAGCATCCTAAAATAATGGCATTTTTCTTGATTTGCTGTAATAATTTTTAAAGGACTGACTGTAACTGGGGTATGTAGTCCTTAAATTTTATTCAAGGCTTCAGTGTAGAATTGTGAGTTCAGTATAAGTAGATACTATAAACTATGAAAATCTCAATGCTATATTGATGTAAGTAGGTATTTTTAAGTGGATCATTGTGTCATAAAAAAAGGTCTTAATCATCCAAAAATACAAAATCTACTTAGGTCACTTATCTGATGCACTGGATGTAGGCAATAATTTGCAGATACTTTCCAATCTATTCTTCTCCAATGATTTTTAAGGAGCTATTTCTTAGAAAAAATTACGTATTTTGCAAATAAAATTATGTTTAAAAAAAGGACGATCGGAGGAAGGAACCAAGCGCGTAACACCTGCAAGCAAAGTGCAGCTTATAGCAAAATACTACTGATTGCCTTGGAAGCCCAGAGCAAGTTTAAATACAATTTGTTTAATCACAACAAAAAAGCAGTTTTATGAAGTAATATAGTTTGTCTTCATAGAGGATTTGATGCATTGTTTGGTGATAAGTAAAATCCCATCACACTTGTATAAATTTGATCAATTACCAGAAGGGCTAAAAGAAAAAAAATCAATTTAAGTTCAAATTCAACAGAAATTAGATTACCTTGGTTAGGAAGAACTTGTAAGCAGTGTCTAAATAGCTTAATAATATCAAAAGTTCCACAGTATAAGGATATTGGCTCCTGTTTTAATATGCATGCATCTTGTTTACTTGGTGAGTTTAGTTATGTGAACATTTTTTCTTTTTGCTTTCTATTTTTGTTTTTATAGAAGCTATTACATTATTACATGACATACAGTACATACAAGAAATTATTTCCACTTACATATTCTTGTTTGCTTTAGAGGTTTGTTTTTTAGTGGTTTTCTGGATTTCTAGAATTGTGATCAGTTGATACTTCGGATCAGTGCAGTGCAATGTCAGATGTGATTTTATGAATCAAAAGAAACCCAGTCCATCAATAGGGATAGCTAGGTTATAAGCAAAAGAAACACCTAGCAGTTTTTTTTTTTTTACTATTGCCTCTCAGAATATACAGAACTCTGCATCTTAAACTCTTGTGCCAGTAGAGTGGTGTGGTGTTGATCACAGCAGTTAGATAGCTTGGCACCTGTTTTATTACCTGCACCCTGATTCATTCTGGCACCCAGATTTCCTGAAGTGCAGAAAAGGCACAACTACTGAACAGCCACTTGGCTGATTTTAGGTCATGAAGTCAACTTCCTGGAATTTCTGGGGGAAAACAGTTGAAAAGGGAGGACAAATGTCACTTTAAATAGAGATGTTTAAATCAGATTTCTGCCCGAGGGTGAAATTTAGGTCTGTTTTAGCCCGGATGTAATGTCTCCCTCTACAGAGCACAGCATTAATCACTACCTGACAAGAAGTCATATGCGGAGCAAAACGGGCCCTGGTCGGTTTTGTCATTGATTTTTCCAATCTGTGAGGAGTACATTAAAAACCTTAAAATTCACACACAGAGATTACACCTTAATCTCTGAATTTCGGTATTGAAATTAGTTGCCTTAAAAGAAGCCTACTTAAAGCTGGGAAATCTTTGGGAGACTTTGTTTTTTAAAGGATAGGCTTCCTACCTTAATAAAAATAAAATTATTTTCTAATATCAAAAAGCAAGGTAGGTTAAGCAGAAGTTAACTTCCTGAAATGCTGACCAAATCTTAATTCTGTTTTAAGATGCGTTAAGTAACTTAAAGGATGTGTTTTTTAATCTAATAGTGGAAAAAACATGATGAACTATTAGTTCTTAGCCTTGAGAGGTGGGAGGAGTTGAGAAGGTGGTTAACTTTAGATGCAGATCAAGGCAAACATTTTGTTAGAACAAAACCCTGTGTCTTTTTTTCTGGAAGAAAAAAGAAAAGCTTTATTTAGCCATTGTAGTAGCAAAGAAGAATGCATCATGAGGCTCCTGATTTCACAAAAAATAACAAGGTTTAGTTTTACTCTTTCGTTAGGTAATACTGTTTAACTCCTTTCTTGGTCAAATTATGTGTGTACACATAATGTACATACACTGGTGTGCAGTTTATATTCTTGTCCTTTGTTTATACTAATATTTATTGACAGTTATTGCACTAAAAATTAGTGCAAATTCAAGTTTAAAATGTGAGATATGTGTGATTAACATGTCTGTTTTTACACTGATTTTGCAAATGATATGACTTATTTGGTCTCTATTTTGTTCTCAAAAGTATTTCCTGCCTTTGGACCATGAAATGCTTGTTCTATCCAGACTTTGCATCATTTTGTAGGTATTTTACATTGGTCCACAGCTCAAACAGATTGTTGCTTTGGATTTAGATGACAGAATAATCTAACCCCAATTGCTGTCAGAAACGGTTCTTGGCTGCTGGGGGCAGGATAGGTGACCTTGCTTTTGAGGAATGCTTTCTCTTCTAGAGGATAGTAAATAATGTCTCTCTATGGAAACAGCAAAAGATAATTCTCTCTTTTGCTTGTAAAAAGTTCTAATTTTAATCATCTATTCTTAAAATACTGTGACATCAGTTCTCTGTATAATGGATGAATCATTACAAGAGTTTAGATAGAGTCTTCAGTTGAAATATTTGTTTTATGTTGATTATATTTATTTAATGAGTTCTCAATTATAATTTATATTAAAAATCATGTTGAAATGATTTTCAGTTTCTACTTGGAAGCAAAGTATTTCTATTTGGAATTAGTTCTTTATCCCCCTGGTACTGTTCACATGGAAATTTTATTCCTCTGCATTGAAAGCCTACCTTTTTTTACTGTTTATTGCTGTGGTTATTGATTAGAAGTTACAGAACGCATTTTTTTATATAGTATTTTCTCCACTCATTTATATTTTTAATCTCCAGATGCTCATGGTATCTTTAAATTCTTAATTTCTCTGGTTTTCCTTTAGTTAACATTCAAGACTGTTTGGGAAACATTAATTTTGGTGATGTAAGTTTATGCATTTGTATCTCGGCAATTGTACATACTTTCATAGAATTTGACAAAGGATAATGTATTAAATGAAGAATTGATGGATTCTGTATATCTCATTTTCCATTTTATAAAAAGATTGACATAATTCTAAAACACTTAAGTTTGCTTCACATACATCAGCAAATAAAAATTTTACTAAAATTATGATATCCTAGACATTTTCATTTTTTACTAAGGATATTTAGCTGTTTTTATCCTTTTTAAAGTCTGTTTGTCATGACAAAGACACTGTTTGAATATTAGGTGCTTCCCCTTGAGAGCCGTGTAGATGAATAACAGGGACTTGGCTCCCCGCCTTGGTTTTTCTGCTGCAGATGCCGTGTGTCTTCCATAGCCTTGATGGAAGCCACTGTGCATGTCGTTAATTGGTTTTAAAGAAGGTCTAGGGCCTCTTTATTTGGAATTGTAATTGAAACAAAATTTCTTTCTCTTAAGCACTAAGAACAGGGCTTGTTATTAAGTTGCCTTTTCCCTTAACTTTGTTTTCTTTAAGCGGAAAATATATAAATGATATCTCTGTACGGTATTTTTGTATGTTTTAGCATGAAAGTTAGCAAATCTTTCATAATTTTTACTTGTTTAATAATAAGGATATTAGTTTTTAAAAATCACTTTCTACAGACCTGTCAATTCAGTTCACTTATAAGTAAGCCAAACTGGATTTGCCTTAAATTTCTTCAATTGGGAAATCTTAAAAGGGGAGCGTCATCAAACATTGTTCAGCAATAATTTTTTTTTTTTTTTGCTACACATTGTGCCCAGGACTTTGAAAACATTCTTAACAATGTTTTTCTCCCTTGGCAAAGATGCACCTTACATATCTCTCTGTATACCTGGAGAAGGGAACAGGGCAGAGGAGAGTGTGTAAACAAATTTAAATAGTTCTGGAAAAAAAAGTATCATGGTAGGGTAAAAACATTTTGCAAAACAAATCAATTTTTTTTGTATTGAATTAATGAAAACAGGTTTATTGTACAGAAGTAAATACTCTCCAGTTTTAAGTTTTAGAGTTCTAAATAATAAAATGCAGTTGTTACTGCATTCATTTACAATTGATCTTTTAGCTCTCACTGTAAATTAATCCTGAAATGCCGCCTTTATGTATTGTTCACTTTGCTGTCAGATGATGCATCAGGTATACAGGTCGCATCAGGTATACAGGTCGTACAGCTTTGTTCTGTGTGTGTTGGGGGGGGTGTCTCATTTTAGGCTGCTGCTGTGTAAGCAAGGTAATGTTCTCTTTTCCTCGAAATGCACCTTGTGAGAGTAGCCCTTGGGTGACTGAAAAGTTTGTGTGTCCTACTGCTCCAGCTGCATTCTTAATCAAGATGACCAGAATAACCGTGTTGACCCAGTAATTCTCAAGAGCAGGTATTTTGATCAGATAATTGATAAACGATGGGAACAATGCCAGATGATAGTATTTTTGTACAACAGTGACCTGCGACTTTATGCAGGGAACTGCCTACATGTTCGAATATTTTTGCTAACCCTTGTTATTACCTGCAGAGGGAGCTTGTATATGACATAAAATAATCAAGACAGTATGATTTCTTAATTTCTCATTTGAAAATTATTTAACATACCTTTTATTTTCGTTTGAGGAAAATTAAAGAAATTCAAGCATTTTGGGATTAGCCAATTACAGTGAAATTCAGTATACCAACACCAGGTATTTATCATTCCCTATATTCACAGATTAATAAATGTAGTTTTTACTTTTTCTCAATTAACAAAGATAACTTGGAAGACAAGATGATAAATCAGATTCATTTTAAGATTCTACCTTTTTTAAGTAATGAGCTAAAGCTCTGGGAGATGGCTGCAGAGCCATGTCTTGTTTGAATATATAATAATAATTGTTATGAGAGATCCACATTTTAAAGATAATTTTCCAAATTATATAAAATATAAAATGATCACTTAACAGTAGGCAGTAAATCATATTCATCTAATGAGTAGATTAATTGATAGATCAAAGTACATGAGTTGCATATGTTCTTTTTTAAATATAAAAATGGTCACTTTGGATTAATGACATTTACTTGTGATAATGGACTGATCGGTGCCGTGACATTTAAATGGGGAAATGACCAGTAAAGACCTAGTATTGAATGGTTTAGAAAACTGCTAACTTGGTACAAAGTGAATGCAGGCAGGATAGAAAGTATTTTTGGTTAATAACTGAATCGTATTTGTGAATGCTGTGTGAACTAAATTGTAAGCTGGACACTCATAAATACTTCAGAGTTTTGCAATCAGCTGTTTTGAGAATTGGGGTGTAAAAAGGCCTTTTGGGGCATTTGGATCTTCTTGTGAGCAGTTTTTTTTTTTTCACATTACATGCATATACTTAATTGTGCTGGGAAATTGAAGGATAGAATATTATATTACATAAATTCTAAGAAAAATGAATACTTTTGTGTTTATATTTTGGTATCATAATGTTATTTCAGAAATTGTTTGTTAGAATAAAACATTTTCCACCTATACATCTAGGGAAAGAGATGTAGTAGTTCATTTTTTTCTCTTAGTTTACCAAGGAATGACGTGACAAATAAAAAGATTTATTTTGTATTTTAGAGAGCTTTTTTATTTCTTAAAGAAATTTATTGTTGTGGACTTATTATTTTATTAGCTAGCCTTTGCTAATGTGAAAAGTCAGATCGTTACTGTTGCACAGAATGGCCCTCTAAGTAGGGAAACCTGTATGTATAATAAAGAGATTTATGGTACTTGCCTAGGTTTTTACATAGTAAAGTCATGTGTTGTCTTAGCAAGTCCTTGTTATCGTACATTTATGCAGAGCATTTTCACATCAGCATAAGAATGGTTGCAACAGCAATTACACTTCAAAAGGATTATGATGGTATGTTTCACCAAAGTATATAAATGCTCCTTTTTCGTAGAGGTATTGATTGGCATCCTGTACTGCAGATTTACTTCATTGTCTTAATATGATAAAAAGAGCTTTCTTATCATAGTTGGTGCTAAATATAAAAGGCACCAGAAATGGAATCCAGTATTACAGTTCATTATCCTTTTTTTCAAATACCACACCTCCCTTCACAGTGAGGTAAGGGTTACCAGAAAATTCATTCCAGGAAGATTGTTCGGTGAGGAACAGTAACTGTCACGGAGTGCATAACTTCTGTGGGGTTATTGGAAAGGCACAGCGAGGGTGAGTTCTGCTTGTTTTGTCTCCAATTCCAGGGTAGACTACTGAGTGCTTTCTAAAATAGTGGGATTTGAATCCACTGCAAAGAAAATGAGCTCTTGAAAAATTAAATTATTGTGTAAATATTGTTACTACATCGAGGATATTTACAACAAGGACTTTTTTGGCAATTGCTTTTTAGTGTAACGTCACTCCGACATCCTTGGTAAGTTAGCAAAGACATTTTTATTGAGTATTCTTAAATATGTTAAGGGTAAATGTGTATGCATCAATTGTTCCTATATCTAATTGAGCAGATTTTTAAAAAATGCTGTATTATGTGTAGAATGTAATACGAAGAATAATTCTCCAGATAACGATAATATGTGTTATGAATATAGATTTGAAGTAATCTTTTTTAATATGAATTTTTAAAACATTAAACTCCTATTTAAAAGAAAAGATGGTACATTTTAAACTCTTTGACCCAAGAGTCAAATATTTTAACATGTTAATATTTTAAATGAAAGCTAACAAAACATGTAGCAAAAACATTTATTCAAAAATTTACATATACCTGTATGAAGAGTCTGAAATGCAAACTATAATCTGCGTGTTGGAAGAAAATGTTTAAATTGCCTTATTATCAGGACTTAAAAACTAATGTGTTCATGTTAAGTATAAAATGGGTAAATAATATTAGATTCTTTTCTTGCTTTTTATGTCTCAAAGGTATTCCTTTTTGTCTGTTTGATTTCTTCAAACTGAAATCTAGCAAAGATTTAAAAAAACTACTGTTTGCCCTGACTGGTGAGGCTTGGCTGGGCATTGTCCCACAGAGGGAAGGGTCGCAGGTTTGATTCCCGGTCAGCGCACAAGCCTAGCTTGAGGGTTTGGTCCCCAGTTGGGACATGTATGAGAGACAGCCTATCGATGTTACACTCTCACATCATGTTTCTCTCCCTCCCTTCCCATCTCTAAAAGTAAATAAAATCTTTTTTAAAACTACTTTTTATTTTTACATACATTTTAGTATGATTTTTGTGGCGTTCACATGATGGTGCTAATCCCAAGCTGCCCTGAAAAGTGAACAAATTTCTCTTCATTTGAAAAATAACTCATATCACATATCACAAATTATCTCTCTAATTTATATATAATGGTATTACCTTTATGTAAAAGTAAATGCCATACCTCAGGAAGTATTTGAAATTGAAAATAATACTGATGCTTTCTACTTGTGAATAATTTTGTCTTATGGTTTCTATATTTTAATGTGATTATTAACACTGCTTTTTTATTTCCATTTAAGGAAAAATAAAACTCATTTAATTATTGATTTTTTGTGTAATAGTTAAAAAAACTAATGCTCATTAAATCAGATTATTGATTAAAAGGCATTTTTGTTTTGAGCAAGTATAAGGCAAAGCAAAAAAGGAATTATTATACCAGAGGCCCTAAATAAAAAGTTTAGGTTCTGTGAAATGACTTACTTAGCACTGCATTTTACTTTGTCAGAACATCATAACAAATACTTTGTTATCTCTTATCTTAGGAATAATTACTGGCCCCCAAAAGCTACTGCTTAATGCCAATATAAGTACCAAGATATTTAAAACTTGTTGAATTTCATTTCAAGAAAATTTGTTTTACCTCTTTGCTACATGGGATTCAGATAAGAGCTGTGGCATATTAAGGTATTTAAGAATACATTCTAAAAGCACTTTTCCATCTTTGTATTCTTAAGAATTTGGGGATGATTTGTCTTTAAAAAATTTTTGTAACATGCTGACAGAATTATATTGAACTTGGTGGTTAAACATAACTTTTATATTTTGCCTATTTTAATATAGTTACTCTTTCACACCTCCGTGTGTTTTTATTTTTTACTAATTTCCTTGTATTGTGTTACTGAGGTGTTAGGAAGCACATAAATTCCTCCAGCATTTCAGCCTAGGAACGTCTGTTGCTTTCATTAAATGAGATTACATCTTTAAAAACAGTTATTAATCTGTTAATATTGTGAGATTAAAAATTCAGGGACAAATCTGAAGTATTTTAGAAGTCACATTTAGAATTAATTCTTAATAGTTTAAGAGTATTCCTAAAAAAACCAAAGAATAAGAACTAGAGCTCATTAGAACAACATTGAGCTAAATTGAATAGCCTGTAATATAATCATTGCTTAAGTATTAAGGATATCGAGAACCTTGTAGATTGCATACACTAATAGACTCATTTCTCTGTGTTGCCTGTTTATTCCGTGAGCAGTGAATTCACAAAGGTTGTAGTCAAATCATACTGTTAACTTTTAATTGAAAATAAACTAGAGTAGAGGTTTAATTTGTTAGCTTACCTTATTAAAATTGATTTTGCCTGTTTATAAAGAATAAGTCATCACAAACTCATATATTTATAAAGTTGGTAATATCATGTTTTATTTAGTTAACACCTTTTTAGTATTTTGTAAGTTTTTTCAGTATTTTTGATACTTACTTTTATAGCATGATTTCTTAGGATGTTTTAATAATTTGATGTCACTCATTCCTGAATTGCTGGCTAAGATCTCATTCTCTTTTTTAAAAAAATTAAGTCACATTTTTTATTTGACTTCCCAAGTAAGCTGCTGTTTGACCTTGTAAAAAGAGCCAATATACAAATTTAGGATTAGTATTAATGTATAGGATTTTTATTGGCTGTGGAATCGTATGGTGATGGTCTTCAGAGTGTTTCTATATGACCTAATATATATTAAGCCCTCCATAGTTAAAAAAAAAAAAGGATATTTGCCATGCCTTCATGTTTGGCATTGTTCAACTCTTACAAAAGATGTTCTTAATGTTTAGTCTAATAATCAATTCATTATAATACGAGTGATCTTTTTTATATTTGCACACTCTTATTCAACCTAAAAAACAAACTTTATTTTGTGTACTTTTTTCTCAAAGAAAATATGGATGTTTTTATTGAAGCATCTTAAATGATGGATTGAGGAATGCATATATATACTGCCATTCTATAATTAAAATTCATGTCATGAATAAAATGATTTTAAAAGAAAAAGCTGCACAGCACAATTGATGCCTGTGGTTGCCCTGCCATCCTACTTTTATTTAGATCTGTTTCAACCAAAATATGGTAAAGTATGTATTTACTCTTGGCTATGATTTGTTATCATCCTGATTTTAGTTTTCTGGCTAAAAATTAGGCTTTGTTACTTAAACTAACAAATGTTTTATTAAGTGTAAGATTTTAAGTATCTATTGATTTTTTTCTCCTTATCTTTTCTGTTAAAATCTGAAACTTAGACAAACTTCTGTGGTAACTTTGCTGTTGCAAATTTGTTACCATAATTTGCATTTATTGTATATAAAGGATTTTTAAAAAATAAGAAGTATATGCAGTAATTATAACATGTATTAATAACTGAAGTTGGAAAGTCAAGGTAAAAATACTAGAAAGGATTCTAGGAAGCAGTACATAAATTTGAGTAGTTAAAATTTTTACTAACACTAACTGCTTATAATGGTTAAAATTTGGATAATGTCACCAGTATACTGTGAATTTTAAAGCTTTGCTTATTCTATTTGACAATTAATTCCTTATTAAAATAAGCTTTAATATTTTATATCATTTTATATGCAGTCAGAAATTGATAGAATTTAAGTGTTCAATATCCAGGTTAATATGTTTTGAATTTAGCTATCATGGTGGTATAGAAACTGCTTTAAGGTAGGACTTCAGTCCATTTTTTTGATGGTGGTTGTTGTGCTTATGGATAAATTAAAAAATATTTTGGCAAGTCAGTGGAAATTAGAAGCTCCTCCCTATCTTTACTAGTAAGCTTCCTTTATATGGACTTTGAGTTTTACTGATTCTACACAAGCATAGCAGATAACAAATCGAACAAATCTGGAATAGCAGTTTTTGGGTTAACATAATACATAAATTGAAAATTGTTCTGGTTCTAAATGTAATAATCAGAAATTTATCTTTATCTATCACAATATATTGCGAGTAACTTAGTGGTGTATTGGGTGTTTTAGCTGAAAAGCAGATGTTCCCACCTTTGGCTCTAACATTCAAGTATGTGTTAATGCAACTAAAACTCCTTAGGCCAACTTTTTATTTATAGGCACATATACAGGGTACGATTAAGACCATGTAGGTATATTTGAATGAAGTAAATCTTAATTTTCGGCAGCCTTGTCACTCTACTATGTTGAACAGTTTATAGTTTTCTCAAGGACAGAAGTTATACCAAGCCAGAATGATTCAGTTTTTGACATTATCTTGCCTCTCACGCCCAGTTTGGGCATATTAAATTGTATTGACATGCACAGTACTAGAGAATTTTTGCTACGTAGAAGAATTCTTTTGAGAGTCTAATTAAAATAAAAGTCATACCCAAATTCTCTTTTGAAAAATCTGTTATTTCATATGTGGGTATGTTCTCTCAAAAAACATACTCCTGTAGTTCAGAGCAACCTTCCCAACAATGTTGCGTATGTGTAAATGACAGGTGAGGGCTTTACTAATTCACGGAATTTATATGCTTTGGACTTTACTTTCAACATGTTATTTTTGGTTTCCTACAGTGCCACAGAAGTTACTATATGGCAGCACAGGTGGTTTTTAAAAAGTGACAACTTCTAGTACCAAGTTTGCCAAAATTGCCAAAAGTATGCATTTGCTGGCATTGGTTTTAAAGTCTGTATTTTTAAAATACTGATTTTGTTTTAGCCTTTACAGGAACAGTTTTATCTATTAGCAAATTTCATCCTGTTATCCATTAACTTCTGGGCATTAATTCTAGTCATTTTAGATAAACAGCCATTTATTAAGGCCCTTCTTCGAGAAATGTACTGAGTATAGGGACTGTGCTCTCTTGGAATTTATAATCTCATGAAATAGACAGATATTTCTACAAATAATTTTAATGTAGGGGCTACTACACTGACATGCCATGAAGTGCAGAGGAAAGGCTGTGGAAATACAGGGTTGGCAGAGTGGATTCAACGAGCAGTATGGACAAAAGAGACCCCACTTAATGTGGACCTGAAGGCAGAGGAGAACTTTGTCAGATGAAGCATTTTTGAGGAGGAGGACAGGACAGAGGTGAAGATACTGGAAGATAAAAGCAGAAAGTGGTGCCTTAAGGAGAATGTATAGAATGTATGAATTGCACAGGAAGTGGAAAGAGATGAAACTCAGACATCAGTTTGGGGAATGTTATTAGCCTAATCTGCTAAGATTACGAGGGGGCACCCCCCCAAAAACCAGAATTATCCTGCTAGTTGAGTGTTCCAAGAACCCATGTGTATCAGGGTACCAGCTGGCATTGTGAGAGGCTGCATTGGGTTTCAGTGAAATTTTAAAAAATATTTATTTTTTTTTTAGAGAGGGGAAGGGATGGAGAAAGAGAGGGAGAGAAACATCAATGTGTGGTGGCTTCTTTCTTGCCCCCTGCTGGGGACCGGGCCTGCAGCCCAGGCATGCATGCACCCTGACTGAGAATGAAACAGGCCAGCACCCAATCCACTGAGCCACACCAGCCAGGGTGGTTTCAGTGAATTTCTTTGTAACAGGTTTGTTCATTTCATGATGGGTGAATTACAAGCATACCTGCCCACATGGCGCGCGGAGTGTTCAGTAGGTTTTGATAAAAAAATAGCACGATCCCCTGCCCCACCCTCCCTGTTCACCCAGTCTTATCCTGAGTGACTTTTTTTTGTTGTTTCCCGGGATGAAAACAAGTCCTCAAAAGGAAACATTTTGCCCATGTGGAAGAGGTGGGGGAAAAAAAAACCCAAAAACGTCAGAAGCACTAAAAGCCATCAAAATCGAGGAGTTCAAAAGTTTTTGAGCAGTGGAAAAAATGTCTGGATAGGTGTATTGCAGCAAATGGAGAGTCTTTGAAGGTGGCCGAGTTTAAACATGTAAGAATAAATACACAATTTTTAAATAAATTTCCTGTTTTATGTCCCCCTCCCGTATATTTTATCACGTGAGTATAAAAGATGTTAGTATTTTTGATTGAGAAAATTTTACATTTGATTCCTAACTCCCAAGGTGGTGTAACCACTGAATTAGAGGAGGGAAATTCTGAAAGAAATAGAAACATAGTCGGACGGCCTGGATGCTAGTCCACCAGGTGAGAGGCTGTGGCCGTGAACAGCTGGGAAGAGTTTTATGATGATGGGACAGAATTTAGTAATCGGTGGACTGTGGGGTAGAGAAGAGCCAGGAATCAAAGCCTGGGTTCCAGACAAGTCACTCCTTCCTGCTGTTACCTGCTCGAAAGCAAGAGAGGGGGAATTAGCCCACATTTCTGATAATACTTTGAGGTGCATGCGTCCCACTAAAAGATCAGCTGGACCCCAAATTGCTTCAAGTTGATATGTATATTATTATGTGATATTTGTGAAAATACATACGTTTGCTTCTTTTATAGATGCTCCTAAAATATTCCTTATGTGTTTAAATGGTATGTATTTTTCAAGTGTCGATTAGAGTGAAAAATTTTATTGTGTAGATGTAAGGTTACAAGATTTGGGTTTTTGGTTTATTTGTATTTTGTCTGAAGTTCCTGTAAGGTAATTAAGACTATAAAAGCCAGTTATTATAATCTGGTTAGAGGGAAGTATGTATTTGGTGAAAGAACACCTTTGTCCCAATTAGATCTGTCGAGATACTTCCTGTGTTCGGGGTCATTGTAATAACATTCTTAAGAGCTTTTTAACCAATGAATTCAACAGTCTAGGTTTCCTTAGATACTGGTCTGTCTCTTCTAGGAAAGTTTAAAAGTTTCTATGCCATGCAATTTATAGTGGGTTTTTCTCTTGTTATTATGAACTTATATTTATTCTCTTGGTATGTAGGAAATTTCCCAGCTACATATTGTTTATTATAAGAATAATGAAATCATTTCCTCAATAACTTTTCAATTCTTCAGACTCAGCAATCACTTTTAGGCTTTATAGCTGATCCTTTGTATCTAGTTAATTATGGGTGACAAGGGTGAAAACCAACTAAAAGCATCTATCAGCACCTATCATCAGTGATTAACTGAGACTAGGCTCTCAATCTATTTTTGAGTAAACAGTTATTATTGTTGGTAATGAAGATCACAATAACTTGCTACAGTCTAACCAATTTCATATTCTTGTAGATGTAGAAATGCTAAAGGTAATAAATAAGAGTACTGATATTTTCTGTGCTAATGCAAAAGTGTTCTTGCTTCCATATAATAGAGAAAATTTGTCCGATGCAGTTATATTGCTTAATAGAGCTGCATACATGGGAAGCTCTCAGTAAATGCTTGTTGTTATCATTACTGATGTGGATTAAGTTTGCTTCGCATTGGTTTCCATCCTGTAAGCAGGCCATGTCATTTGGCTTCCATTTTTTACTCTACATTGTTCCATTTTTTCCTCTTATTTTTGTTTGGGAGGTTTTTCCTCCTGTTCTCATTGTGCTAAAGGTTTTCTATTATTTTTTATTATAGGGTTTTCTATTATTGTTGCTATCTTCTTTAGATGATAAATCAGTGACTGGCCTTTGTCAGAATGGATGCTCAGATATTGAAAACAGGAAGCGTTGATGTTTACCCAAGCACCTGAGAATATCAGTACTTTCTGCTTCCACTTTTACTATGGGATTATTTTTATAATCTGATGCCTGATTGAATACCACGTGGCAAGCAGTCAAGTAGGATTTTTTTTGGCAGTTCTTCTCCCTGACCTACAATTATAGCCCCATGTCCCTTCCCCCAAATCATTTCAAATATGATATCTTCCCACATATTATCAGCTTTAAAAGGAAGTCAGGAGAGGATACTCTCAGCACAGGTCCTGGTATGAAGGCTGGTTTCTTTTCTCCTGGTGCGTCAGTCATACTGAAGGCATAGATCAGCATAAGGTAATCAATACGAAATAACTGGAGGTTAACTAAATGTGGTTGTTGACACTGTAGTGTGAGTTTTATTTTAGTTGGTTGGTTAAGGAATCCATAAAAATATAGTAGAAATGTTTAAAAAGACATTTTTAATAGTCACAGGATAAAAATATGTAAAGAAAATTTTCAACAAAAGATTTTAACAAATACATGGTATAACAATAGCATTTGATATCTCATATAAACTGTTTGCAAAAGTGGCCCAAATTATAGCATTGGAAATTTTCTGGTATGCAAGGAGCCATTCTTCAGTGGTACTTAGATATCACAGGTGCATTATCTTTACCTTTTAATTATGAAATGATAGTTTTCTTGGGGAGGCGAGGGTGGTTTGCCTTCCAAAACATCTTTTAGTGACATACTAAAATCTGATTAAAATCTCTTTATGTTCTTGCATTCACAGCAGAGAACTACTATAAATTGCATTGTATGAAACTGAATTATAGCCATAGTTTGATTTAAAGTATTAATAAAATCTAAATCTGTACATTCAAGGTTTTAATTTAGTGAAATGCCAGAACAGTTTCTTTGTATTTAGTCTGACAAATGTTATGTGAGAAGCCTGTCTTCCTAAATTAGGACAAGCGTGTATATGTAGTACCGTTTACAGTCTAATTATTAAAACTTGTTAGATTTCATATTTAATATCAGGTATCTTTGTAAGCAAGCTGCTTAGTTTTATTGTCAACATTGTTAAACTTATGTATTAAAGTTGATAAATTGCAAATGCTAGTCTTAAGAAAGGTGGAGTTAGGTTTTAGAAGTGGCCATGGTAAGTTATAAATACAACCTCCCCAAAAAAACAAAAAAATTAACCCCACAAAGTACAAAACTATGGGTGCTGCATGCAGTATAGGAATATGAGACAGCCAAAGCTTAGTCTCCAGTGTGAAATCTCCTGCTTTTTCAAGTAGAGTCGAGACCTAAGTCCGAGATTGACATTGGCGTGCTGGTGCCAGTCCCATAATTTTGGAGGAGAAAATTAGTGTGGATTTTAACTTTTTGTTCTTTGTTCTGAATGCTGACCAAAGTGCGTTGTGCCTGTATGTTGCCCTCTATTTAAAATTTTTCCGTCTTATGAGGAATTACACCACTGAATTATAGCATTTTCACAAATTCAGAATATTACTAGGAAGATGTGTAGATGTGGAAAAGCCGACATGGGCTAAATTTTTTGCAGTAAGTGATGAACACATAATACAATATACAGATGATGTATTTTAGAATCGTACACCTGAAATCTATGTAATCTTACTAACCACTGTCACCGCGATAAATTCAATAAAAATAAAAAAGTTATCTTGCATTTTCAATGTACTTTGAAAATAAATGTAAAATTTATTTTTCCAATTCTGTTTTTATTTAAAAGCAAACTTGTCAGGTTTATAGTTTTATGTAATTCCATGTTTTGTAATTTTAATGAACTACAGAAATGATCCCTGAAAGTATAGTATGTAATAATTTTTAAAGTTTTAAATTATTTTCAGTATTTTAAATAATAAATTGTTTTTGTAGGCACTATTACATTTTCAAGTATTTTAAAGCCAGCCTCCATCAAGAGATTATTCCACAGAAGCCGGGCGGTAAAAGACAAATACCATATGATCTCACCTTTAACAGGAACCTAAGCAACTAAACAAACAAGCAAGCAAAATATAACCAAAGACATTGAAATAGAAAATGGTATGACAGTCACCAGAGGGGAGAGGGGAGGGAATTTCAGGGGAAAAGGGGAAGGGATTTTAGGAACAAGTATTAAGGACACATGGACAAAAACTAAGGGGGTGGAAAGGGGAGGGAGGTGGGGAGCACTGAGGGGGGTGGACTGAGATGGGAGTAAAAGACAGAAAACTGTACTTGAACAACAATGAAAATAAAAAAAAAAAGATTATTCCACAGGAATTTGGTTGGACCTGAGTTGCAGGTTCAATTTCCCCACTAACTGGAGGAAGCTCAGTGGTTCTTAAAACTCTTCTTGTTGATAGTTTATTTGACTTCCAAAAGTGATAAAAAATCATAAGATGTTTTATGCCAAACTGGTAAATTAAACTTTTTGAAAAACAGCCATTTCTATTTTGTGTTTTAAATTGGCAATCCCAATATTTAATAAGAAACATTTAATTAAAAAATAGTCCCAAATGGCAGGGAGGAACCTTGAAAATTCTATTTTAGAAGATCTCTAAGTTTGTTTCCAGTTTAAAAAAGTTGTTTCAGTTTTAAAAAGTGATGAATTTAGTTCCTGAAATCCATTCCCTTTCCTTATCCTTTCCACTATTCATGTTTATTACCTCTCATAGTTCAGTTTATTATTCCTTCACCCCTTTCTCCCTCTCTTCTCCCTGTATAGCTACCTTGCTTTTTTTTTTGTCAAAAACATTTCTTATGTGCCCTTTGCCAGCAAAGGTGCCTGGTGCAAAGTTAATAGATATGAAAGCCACGGGTTCAATTTTCAGTTATCTAGCAATAATTTGAAAGGAATACTTCCAACAGTTTTTGATAGGGATAGGCACGCTGTACTTGGGAACAATGGCAGTGTGTGTGGTGGAGATTTAGGGAAAGGAGGGAGTAAGATAGATAGTCAAGTGAGGGACCTAAACTGAGTTTTGGAGAAGGAATTGTAGTTGGCCAAGGGACAAGTGGCAGATGGGATTCCAGGCAGAAGGAATAGCATAAGTATGCCAAGAAAGATACAAAGGTGAAGGTAAGCCTCTTATGGACCCCAAATTAAATTACCTCAATACTTAAAGTGGAAGAACAGGAAATAAAGATGGTCATTCTCAAGTTCAGTTGTGAAATTAAGAAATCCATTAAAAGTGATAATAATTTTCTAGAAATTTGGTTGACTTAATTGTATATTCACTGTATTAATCACCAGGATGTTACACTAACCAGAATCAAAGTTGAAGGGAAGAGCCAAAGTCACGGTCCAAATGGAGTATGTACTTTGTTAATCACATTAATTTGTAAAGTTATTTGTACCCTTGGCTTACTTCCTTATCTCCCACATCATTGTATTGCTTGTAAAACCAGCCTTAGTGCTTTGAACAAAGTTTGTATCCTGGAAATTTTTTTGGTATGGATTTAAAAGATGTATGTTGAAGAAAGAAAAATATTGAAAACTTTGACATAATTGAACAACAATAATATAATTTAAAAAAGAGATATTAAAAATAGTTTAAAAGCTTAGTTGATCAGGAGCCGTAAGATAACCCAATAACAACTATCATACCGATGATACAGGTAATGACCACAGGAATTTGCAGAGGGGGAGAGGGTTTCCCCCGCCCACTCCCCTGCGGGGGTCAGGTTGGTTTATGGCCTGGGTGGTTTTCAAACCCATCAAGTCTCTTGATTGGTGGAAAGGAAGGAAATGCTTTCCATATGGGTAAAAACAATCTGGATTAAAAGTTATTTTGAAAGACGTATTCAGAATTACTGAGCAAATAAGTTTGACAGAATCAGAGGGTTGGATTAAATATTTTTGAAGTTAGATCTGTTTGGGTTTTTCCCCAGTTTTACTCTTTGACACATTTTTAAAACGTTTTCCATTTACCATCACCTCCCCCAGCCCCCCCGTTGTAATTTCCCTATTGTTAAAATAGCGGTATCACATTTGTTGTGATAATTATGGTGAGATAATGATATATACACTTATGGGAAAATTTTAAAATCAGCGGTTTAGAGACCTACCTTTTTCAACTCAAAACCTCAAGTGTTTTCTTTGTCTTATGTATAAAGTGATCTCTAGGATTGGTTCCAATTTTACACATTTTTATGGTTTAGGGTGAAATTAGGAAGATTAGTCTAATGGAGGTTGGCAATCTGAATGGAGGGTGAGAAATCAGCTGTGAGATTTTTGCAGAAGTTTCGAGAGAGGTTAGGGCAGAGGGAGTGAAAGGAATGAGGGGGCATTAAGACATTTCAGAGAAAGTCAATAAAACACTGAGAGAGTTTATTCCGCTTTAAAATGAAGTACCATTTATATCAGCAGAGCTGTATTTTACCAAAACTTACAATAAATAATGCTCCGGAGGATTTTTGGTTTTAAAAACTACTGGAGACTGAGCTAATTTCCCTTACGTACTGTATATATCTGCATGCACACTTGTATACATTTTGTAAGCATGGTTCAAAGAAAATCTGTTACTTTACAGTGAATATGATTTTTTTCTTTTACCACTTTACACTAATGTATTTCATTGTTGTTGTGAGTCAGCAATTGAAGGATATATGTGTAATTTATACCTAATCAGTATATTGGTCTGAAGGGTTTCTAGGGGGCTAATAACAGAGTAGAGGCTTCTTTAATACATACAACTATATAAAACATTACTAATGTTAACAAATGTTGCACTTTAATCCCCTAGAATGATTGTTCGGTACCAGCAGGAGATTTATTAAGCCCGAATTGTGTGAAATTGTGTGTGCATAAGCTGCTCCCTAGATTGTAAAAACACTATTGAAAACTGTTAAAAAGTTTTAGCTGTAATTGGCAGAGAAGTATTAACTGTGCTGAAAGAAGGATTTGTTTACGGTTGGCCCATGGGCCTTAACCCGTTTATCATTTATCTTGTATTAATGTCACGGAACTATTAATTCATGAGCTGGGGTGGGGTGGGAGTGTGAAGGCACCATTTAAATGTGTGGCAAGTTTATCCTTATCACTAGAGACATGAAAAAAGTCATTTGTGTTATCTGTAAAATGGAAAGGACATTTTAAAATTTCATTTACTATAATCCACTCTACTTGCAGTAAAACACCTAGATTATTACTACCATAATATAATGCTCTTATTAAAAATTTGTAACCTTCTCCACTCTTTTGTCTTATATGTAAAATTGATAGAAAAGTTTAGCCTTCATGTATTTTAATGTGATAACTATTAATTGTAGCTTAGAAATGTTACATGGTATGTTGCAACCTGACTGTTCAATTTTAGAATCATTAGATTGCAGACAATAAAAATATTTCTTGTAATAATAACACCCTGTTGTGATTGGGGAGAGACTGCATACAGAGAAAGCTGTAGAGATACGTTTGTTCTAAAAGAAATGTGTGCATTTATTGTGACTTCATAATTTTTTGGAGTAAGATTGGTGATTTTGGCCTTGTAGAATTTTTAGATTTATAGAGCAATTCAATGAATTAGAATTCAGCAGTTTCCTGTTGAATACAGTGTGGAACTGGGATATATCTAGGGTTTCATATGGGTGAGTAGCAGTGGTGACAGAAATTTCAGGAGTTTGAAGTCACTTTTACCAACAGCTATTCGACACCATCCTACTAATGCTAGAAGGCCTCAGGGAGTCTTGTCCAAACCTCATTACTTCTCAGTCTCCCATTACTGACTGTTTTGATTGGTTTTACATTCTCTCCTGCCAAACAAAGTAGTAAGATAGGTTACTGTGGTGATGTCCTTTGTTTTCTTTTCTGGAGTTTCTCCCCAACACTGTAAGCTCCACATATGGATCTGTTACACACACACTGAAACACTAATTTGTTTTGGTCAGAATAATGCTGCTTTGTTTTATTTTTCTCATTTCAGCATGGTTAATTTACCTTTGCATTAACATTTAAATTAATTTCTTAAAATAACAGACTGAAGTTGGTTTGATTATTTTGGCAGACATTGATAGTTACTGGTCAGTTCATTGCTTGACTGAACTGCAGTCAGTTCTCTTTATCTTGTGCCTGTTCATCTGTAGCAGACTTTGGCAAACTGTGGCTGGTTGGCTGGTTGTGTAGTCAGGTTTAATGGCACACGGCCATGCTCATTCATTACCCATTGTCTACGCTGGTTTTGAGCTGCAATGGCAGAGTTGTATAGCTGGGACAGAGACTGCATGGTCCTTAAAGGCTAAAATATTTACTATCCGATTCTTTATAGAAAAAGTTGACTGATCCTTGCTGTATAATATCAGTCTGCATATTTCCTTGTTTTTAATCTTTCCAAACATAATGGAATACTACAGATTTTAGCTTAAGTGATTTGAAGAGTCACTAGTTACCATTGGTAGTTGCTAAATATAGTTTTTTGCTTTTATTTGTATGTGGAGTTGCAACAGGGGATATATCTTCCTCAGTTTTCTGAACTGGAAATTTTTAAAGTATTGTTGAAATATTGCAAAAAATATGTTAGTCTTTCACCAAGTAAAAGAGTCTTGGCAAGTAATTCAAATTTTTAGTCAGTTTTTCTCAGCTTTTTAATAACCTTTTTTAAAATTAAACACCACTGTTTTATTACTACATTAATGTTATTTGAAATTTTAATAGAGGCTATAAAATTATATTTTAAACTGAAAACCCATTTTCTAAAATCTACATACCTACCTCTTCCATTCTAGGATCGAGTAGTTAAGAAGCAGTAACATGTAAAACTTGATATATTTTAATTTTTTAATGAACTGGAGTTTTGTTTTTAATTTTTTGCTTTAAACAGCCATTCAAAATGACTCAGTTCATTATTGTTTCTTATAGTTGTGTCCATGAATATTTCCCTTCCCATCAGAGCCTCCTAGAGCTCTTTAGAGAGTCACACCAACCACACAGAGTCTCAGTGTAACCGGGGAAGTAGAGTCTGTTCTGTTCATTGACTAAGACTACAGCTTTATTTCTAATGTTGTTAGTTTTCAGAAATAATTGATATATTCCTCTCCTCTACACCTCAGTAAAATGCTGTTTTGCCTGTAAGTGTAGGTATATGTATATGGTATGGAACCTAGGCCTCGATGGAGAGTAACCCAGGATGTGTATGTGGTATGGGACGTGGGGCTCGATGGAGATGAACCCTGGCTAGAGCACAGGAGTTGGCTCCTTTTGGAAGAAGACCTGGATGTCATCTTGCTTTTGATCACGTGTAGTTTTTCCACAAGGCAGAGTGTGAGATACGTGAGCTGCCTCAGTCTCGGGTTATTCTTTTATGGCTGCCATTATAATACATTGTCAGTAAGTTTCAAAAAATGTTTTTGAAATTAGCAACTTCTTTAGATGTAATTTTAAAAATGGAATTACTAGAATGATTGCTAGAAGAGATAAGCTTATAGTGAGATGTATTTCAGTAGGCCCTGAAAATTTTCCTCAAGGTTACGTAAGATGGAATCAGGAGCATAAACCTAAAATTAGAATAATTGGGAAAATAATGGAATATAGTTGCTGAACTTGAGACATAGATGTTTGTGAGTTGTCCAGCCCTTGCAGTGGTTGATTAAGCCAGTATTCTAGTGTGCTCTTTGATCTCAGTCTCTGGCCCTTTTCATCAAGGTGCTATTGGTTGATGTAGGAACACATTTCAAGGGAAACACAGGTCCAGAAACTACTTTTATTTCTCTTCTCTTACTACTTTGGTATCAAATACATTTATGACCATTTAGTTTTTGGGAGTTTAGCAGTTACTAGTTGATATTTTGGGTCTTAGTAATTTCCTTGGGTATTTAATTCTTAGATTATTAACTTTTTGAAGGTGGCAATCATATCTTAATTGGTTTTATAATCCTTTAGAACCTAACACAGGGCCAGTTAATATATAAGGTAAAAATAAATAAGTAACACTCATCAGAAATCAATATCAAAAAATACCTAGATTATAATCACTACTTACTCATTGACTTAAACTGGCATATGCAGTTATATAAGTAGTGTTAAGTATTATCTATTATATTTTAGAAGTTAGAATTGCAAGTTCATTTATTTTTAATTTTTATTTTATTGCTTTTTAGAGAAAGAGAGGAAAGGGGGAGAGAGAGAGAAACATAAATTTGTTGTTTTATTTACTGATGCCAACATTGGTTGATTCTTATACGTTTCCTGACCAGGGATCAAACCCACAATTTTGGGGTGTCAGGACGAAGTTCCAACCAACTGTGCTACCTGGCCAGGGCTAGAATTGCAAGTTTAGATGGCATTATTTATTTATTGACATAGGTTGCAAATGAGTTGTATCATTTATTGATTACAAAAGGCAGTGTGCTATATGCTTAAAATTTTCTTCAACTTCTTACAGTATATTTAAACAATTTTCATATTTATTTTTAAGATCATTTGACATATTTTACTGAGATTACCTCATTATTTCTAAGAAACTTCTGATGCTCATATTGATGATCTAATGTATACAAACAGATCCTGGGCCATCATTATTTAATTTAGTTTTCATATATAGATCAAGAGGGAATCCGAATATCGATTCAGGGAATGCTGAACCATGACAGTGCTATGTGAACAAAGGATCTGGTGTAGTGAGCTAAACATAAGATTGCATCTTATGAACAACATTGGATTTTTTTCTTTTCTATTTGCCTGACCGATGATTAGTTCAGTCATTAGGTGAAATCAATGGTTAGGTAAAAGTTCTCAGCTTAATAATGCATTTCTTTCATTCATGTAATCTCAGGAAGGGTGTGTACAGTACAATGAGACATTTTGAGAGAGACACCACATTCGCATGCTTTTATAATTTGTAAATGAAACTTTATGTTTAAGAAAAAATGGTACGTATAGAGTTCAGTACTATTCAGAAGAAAAAGAAATCCATCCGAGTTTCAGGCATCCACTGAGGGGTCTTGGAACAGGTCCCTCCGTGGATAGAGGGGGACTGCTATATTTAGCCTTGACTGTAATTCAAGTTCTGCCACCTGCTCGGGGTGTTCCTTACCCTTTCTGAGCCTCATATTTCTGACCTCTGTAACATTGGCCTCAAGGGTTAGTGGTATGTTCTAATACACTATTTCACACATAATAGACACTCAGGAAATATTTCTAGCTGTAGTACCCATAATTTGTATTCAAGTCAAAAAATTATACGGGAAACCTGGACTATAGATGAATTAAGGGGCAATATGCCTTAAAGTTGGAGAGGACTGCTGTTTAAAAATAGAAAAAACTAACTTCTCTGTTGTGGGTATGTTATAATTCTAATAAATGCAAAATATTTTAAACAAATGATGATTCTTTTGGTAGAAAAGTGTGAGAAGCCATCCGATTTTCATGATATATTAGGTCACATTTTGAATTGGGCATGTAGGTTTAATTTTTTTCCTTTGAAACTTCATTTGAAAGTTTACATTGGGTCCTAAAGTGTTCCCCACATTGGTTTGAGAATGACGGCCACTTGTTTCGATTATTTCAACTGGAAGGATTTTAATGAAGAGGATGGCAGACTGCCCTGTGCCGTGCCTCTGGTGTCCACAGCTACAAGCCTCTCTTGCATGCTCAGCGTGACTCCTAGGTAGATATCACCGCAGAGAGCAAATGTGCTTTACTAGAAGCATTCCTGAACTCAACTCTTTTCTGCTCCTCCACTAAGCCCTCTCATAGGAGAATTTCTTCATTCACGATGAAGAAATTTCAATAAAGGTCAGGGATGAATGTTAAGGGGGACTTTAGCATAACTAGTTTAATTAAACTACTATACACTTGATACCGGTGTCTGCAGGAATGAAATAGAGAAAGAGGGTGGCGACTAGTGTGTGGTCACGTGGTTTTAAAATCTCTATCCGCATTCCCAGCCCCAACCCTATCCTTGTGAGGGAAAGAAAATAAACTCAGAGGCTAAGAACTTTGAATGCCTGGAGCTAAAAAAGGCATTCTGATTAGGGATAGCAAGGGTTTTACTTAGACAACTTACTGAAAGTAAACTCCCAAGGGTGTTGATGTTTTTCCCCTATCTTAGCAAGAAGAGAAAATTTTGACCTGTAAGGGCTATTATATGAGATATTTCTGAAAAATGAGCACTCTGAATGAGGTTTAGCTAAATTGAAATACAATTAACTTATTTTTCATTTTCTATTGCGTGGGGGCAGAGTGGGATTGGTGTCCTCTTCTGTTGTTTTTGTTTTGGTAAAATACAGAAAAGCAGGTTTCTTTTGCTAGGGAAGTATGTCCCATAATGGTTATAACTCCATAGCACATAAGATCAGAAAGACTGATTTACAGCTACCTTTAACTTTCATTTAGTGTTGACGTACATTTAGTGCATAGGATTTTAGGCTTACCCGAAGCATTAACGTTTTATTTTACACAGTGCTAGTGCATAATTAACAAGGAGGGCTGACTTTCATAGGTCTCACGCTTGGACGGCTCTTTCCTTTCCCTGTTCTCCTCATGCTTATAGGTGTTTTTTTCACAGCAGTTCAGTGTCCATGAGTAGAAATCAAAGGTAAAGCTTTATATGTGAATCTTTATGGTGGCTTTGCTCTTAATAGAGTATCAACCTTAGTTAACCAGTTTAGACGATTCTAAATTATCTTTTTCTTCTTACTAATTTGAAACATGTTATAGTCTACTTTCAGTGATGCTGATCAACAAAAGGTTTTAACTTTTTTTTATTTTTTGCTAGTCATTATTACATAAAAGGTTAAATGTGATTTCTGGCAACATTACATAAATACATGACTGTTAGTGGTGTTTTCCTAATTTTGCCCATAATTTAAAGTGTGGATATTTACTGCAGCTAGTAAATGCAGGATGGGGCAAAAGTTAGGTTTACAGTTGTTCACTGGAAAATATGTACAATAATTAATAAATAATACAAGAATAAACTCTTGTATACTCACAACTGTAAACCTACTTTTGCCCAACCTTGCATAAGCAGGTTATTGTCCGAAAGACTACAGATAACTGTGCACTGTAAGTTGTGTAGAAAACATTGAGGACTGTGAGGATATGAACAGTGCTGAGGCATCTTCCTGGAAGGCATTGCCCTCCTTTGGAAGGTTTAGTTGTAATGATGCATTGACTTGTAGTAATGATGCATTCATTGACTTTTTACATGACACAGTAATAGAAAACCTAGATCATATATATCCATAGGTTTGGTAGACAGTGGCATGTGGTTTATAAAAATAAGATGAAATTGTTTGTGTCTTCTTAGTTGAAGGATAAGAATAAAATATAGGAGGAGTTTGTACATTGGAAGTAGCTTTGATTTTTTTTTAGATCATATTTTTAGTTTAAGTAGAAATGTTCTGTTTTTATTAAGAAATGAACTGTGCCCTGGCCATGTGGCTCAGCTGCTTGGAGTGTCATCACATACACCGAAAGGTTGGGGGTTCTGTTCCCAGTCAGGGCACATAGGTAGGTCACTGGTTCCCGGGTCAGGGCACGTACAGGAGTCAGCTGATTGATGATTCTCTCTCACATTGATGTCTCTCTGTCTCTCTCTCCCTTCCTCTCTCACAACCAATAAACATGTTCTTGGGTGAGGATTAAAGAAAAAAGAGAGAGATAAGTGAACCGTACCTAAGCATTTGCAGGGGTTTCATCTGTGCGCTGTGTCTTTACACTCCCAGGTCCTCTCTGAAGTTCTTTGGAAAGAAAAGTTTTCTCATAATGTAAAGACAAACTGATGGTTAATATGGGGACTCAGTTAATCTTTTCTGTTCGTTGAAAAAAAATAATAGCCCTTTTCTGATTTTGTTTCTTGTTTTGGTTTGCATCGTGAGAAGCTTCCACTGAACTTTCCTTTGCAAGTATTTACAGTTTGGAAGAAGAGTGTTACCTACATCTATGCCTGTGAATGTTCTTTGGCTCGAGTTTAATTTAAAGCACTGTTTCCTTGGGATTGGTTTCACCATATTTCATTGCTTATTTATTCTATCCATAGCTGATTGTGGTTTGCTAAGTATTTCAGTTTTCATTAACATTTTAAAATGGAAAGTTGTTTTTAACTTGATCACAGCAGTAAAATCTTCTGACTTAGTTTTCAAACTTGCATTTAAAACTTGAGCTTTTGAAATAATTTTATTTGATTAGGTTGTAGAATTAGGGAAATAAATTTGAGACTCTTTGCTTAGTCGCTGCACAGCGTGATGGACAGACTTCAGACTGCAGCTTCGTTTGCCTAAGAGAAGCCATCATTTTATTACATTCCAGAATTTGTTTCTATTTGTTAGAAACAACCTTATGCTGCCTCATAAATGACTAGAGCATACTTTTAAAATTGTGTTTCACATTTAAACATTAAGAATACATTGAAATTTTAGTATAGTTAGAGTCTGTTCATACAATACTCTGCCCTGGCCAAAGACCACAAGAAAGGTCTTGGTTGTGCGGTTTCCTCCTCCTCCTCCCTCAGCAGCAGAGGTTTTCCTATTTTGGCAGCTGTTTCCTACAAGGCGGCCATCAGTCCCTGATTTCTTCCTTCCCTTTCTTCCCACAAACAAGGACTCTTTCAAAGAGCGGGTGACTGAAGACAGACTGATCTTGGACTGCTTCACGAAAGCAGAAACGTGTTCAAGAGTTGAGCATGTGGGCAAGCAGCCTATGTGCATTAGTTCATTGCAATGAAAAGACTCATTACAACCAAAACCTGGACAGTCAGAACTCTTGGCTTGAATCAGGAGCATTCCAAAGGCTCACTTAATTTTACTGGTAGTGATGACTGTACCTCATTCACACATTAAAATTATTCTGCTTGCTTCATCAGGTCATTGAACAGTCTGTAGAGTATAAGAAATTGTTCGTTGATGAGACTTTCGATGTGACAGGCCATGAAATTGTCTTATTCTGTTTATGCTGTTCCATATAAGAGCTTGCAGCTTTGAGGCAGGGACTTTACCACAGCGGTTGTAAGCTGCAGCTTTACCTTTGGTTTTGCCTTTTGCATAGTCTTTGGGAGCTCAGAGAGAAAATGGAAAGACAGAGCTGGCCAGCCCTGCATGGTTGTGTGCGTTGTGTCTCCATCACATTAATTTTTCATGTGTCATTCTTCTTATACTTTTGGTATTCAGAGAAGGAAATGTGCCCTTTCTTTTGTTTTTGTTTTATTTCTTTGGACAGAGAAGCATCTGAGGTGTTCACAGAACTGGGGAATAGGCCCTGGCTGGTGTAGCTCAGCGGATTGATCGCAGGCCTGCGAACCAAAGGATCGAGGTTCGATCCCCAGTCAGGGCACATGCCTGGGCGTTGCAGGCCAGGTCCCAGCAGGGGACACACAAGAGGCAACTGCACATTGATACACATAGATATTTCTCTCCCTCTCTCCTTCCCTTCCCCTCTACAGATAAATAAATAAAATCTTAAAAAAAAAAGAACTGGGTAATATGCGTTCTGACTTTCCTCATTATGATACCGACTCATCTTTAGAGATTTCAGAGGAAAGCATTAAAAATGCTAATTAGTGGTTGCAGAGGTGTATATGGGGAATTAGTTTCATCTCAAACTATAGATATGATAAAGTAAAGCTCTTAGTACAGAACTATCTTGTTAGTTTAATCTGTGATTTTATGAATCTTTACATTTAAACACTAGATAATAGCTTCAGATTAATTTCTTACATTCTTTTGATGGGTTTGTCGGGCCCTTATGGGCTGGTCAAAATTATACTTGGCTTGGGGTTTTATATTTTTGCCACCTCTCTCATTTTTTTAAAATAGAGATGCAGCCTTGGAGATAAAATATTTTTTTTCTTTGGGTCCAGTGGGTGGATCAACCTACTCAAAGATGTAGGTTTGATCTTACTAACTTACAACTTGCTGTAAGAAAAATCAATATGTGAAAATCTTCACAATGAAATAGTTAAGAGACTTTATTAAACTGCTCCCTTTATGGATAGTAGAAATCAGAGAAATAACAATTTGATATGTGGTGTTTTTGAAATGCCATTATTATATAAAATACAACCATAGTTAAAATTGTGCACCCTTGTGTAGACAAATAAACAGATTATTCTCTCTCAATTTTGCAAGGTAACATGATAAAATTGCACATAATGTTGCTGTTACCATTACAAGAAAGAAACAAACAAAAGTATATGTATTTATAAAATTTTATAGAGTTCTTATGGATTAAAGCTAGTACAGGGAATCTTTGAACATTATGAAAGTTAGGGTGTCAAACCTGCATGTTTGAAAAGTTTGTGTGTAACTATTGACTCCCCCCAAAATTTAAAGTTCTCTCTTGTTATCTCTGGGGATTGGTTCCAGATCACCCCCTCACCCCATCCCATTTGGATTCCTAAATCACAGATGCTCAGGTCTCCTATGTAAAATGGCAGAGAACAATGCATACAGATGGGCCCTTTGCATCTGCAGACTCCCAGTGATGAATCAAAAACAGTGCTGGTTTTATGGATACTATGTGGACTCTCACAGTTAAAACTTGTCTTGTTCAATGGTGGACTGTAATTTAATTAAAAGGCTAATATTTGGCACAGAACAACAGATGACTTATTCCAGATTGATGTTCTAAGCTTTTCAAAGGAAAATTCATCATTAGGGATTTAACTGTTATGTGAATTCCCATGTTCTGGTTGTCTATACTTATTTTCGGGGTTTTGATCATTTTTAGGGTGTGAGGCTCTGCTATTCAGCATATAGGCACAGCTTCCTTATTGGATATACAATCAAAATCTATACTTTAAAAATGCATACACTTAGGAGAGGGGAGGAAGGAGGAAATGAAAGACAGTTATTGTTAATACTATTTTTGCATATCTTGTAATGTACCAGGACCATAGAATAAATGATGGATTTGTTTGTTTTTCAGATATGAAGATCAATGATGCAGACTGCTGGGTTCGATGAAGCTGGGCATTTATAACTAGATTCATTAAGGAATACAAAGAAAATATTTAAAGGGATCAATAATGGTGTCTTCTGGTTGCAGAATGCGAAGTCTGTGGTTTATCATTATAATCAGCTTCTTACCGAACACAGAAGGTAAGATGCAGTTTAAATTTTACTTTTCACATCCAGGAGACTGAAACTCTGCAATCTTACTTATATAGACATGGCCAGAGAGTATTATTTTATTATTGTACACTAATAGGTGTTAAATGATTTTCTGAATGTTGAATTATTTTCATTACACAGCTGTGTATTATAGAAAGTGTTAGAAGTCTGAATTTATATTTTATATAAATTTAGAAATATAATTGTAAATGAACCTTAGAGAAATAAATGAAAGCTTTGTTTCGGTTTAATCTTTCACATTTATTGACTAAATTTATTTTAGTAAAATTGCCACATATTTTGTGGTAACTCTTTCACTTCACCTTTAGATTTATCTGCTTCTTGTGTGTGGTCATAGTTCTAAAACTACTAAATAAAATTTTATACATCCCCCAGAAAACATTTTTATAGTGCTTCCATTTTAATGTTACATACATCTTTTTGATGACAGATCTGATTTTTAAAGAATTACATACACTTTTGAGGCTTAATGAAAGAAAGTATAAAATTTCATTACCATAATTTATCAATTACTATATGGATTTCCTGGTATCCATTATTTTCACTTGGAAAAAATATGTTTTTTCCAAGTGAAAATAGCATCCTTCCTGGTGCTTTTTACAGAGCAGGTCAGAAGTTAATGTGGAGCTCAGATGCTAATTGATAGAGGTAGTTGTATTCAGTGTGAAAATACATTAGTCTTTAAAAATCTGTAAAGAGTACAGGCTCTCTGATAAACACATGTAAAATATAATGGATAATTTTGGCCCCAATTAAATATTTTTGAAGAAAATGTTTTAGAATTTTTAAATTGGCTTCATATGTATTTTCAAGTGATCACATTTATACCTATTAATAAAATGATAGGTGGAGAAACTGGCATACTGTCACCTAGTAGATAGAAGCAAGCTGATTATTCCAGTGTCTTTATAATAAGCTTCAACATGTTAACATTTTAATTTTGCCAAAAGAATTTTATTTGAATTGCTTGTTCCAAAATTGTCTTATTATTCTCTCCTTGCCTTCGAAGTTCCCTACTTTCACTATGTTGACATAACTTAATAATACAATTCAAATAAATAACACATTTAGGAACATTTTAAAACCAGAATTTCTATAATCAGAAAGTAAATAATGTTGTATTTAAGTCACACATGAAAATTAAAAATATGTTAATATTTTGTTTTCAGAAGCTACTGCTCTTTGCATCAGAATTGAAAGATACATGAAATCTAACATTAAAATGTAGTGAGTCTGAGTGTGCGGAAGCTGAGTTTAAATAATAAGAATCTCTGAGTTGGATTGGTCGTTATAAAAATCTTGAGTGTATTCTATAATTTTGTGTCTGGTCTGTTTGTGGGGAGAAACTAACTGAATTCCTGCTGTTATATTTGAATTATTTTATACATTTAGGAAAGATTCCAGGTGTGGACGAATGGCTCATTAATCCACATAATGAAAAACTTTTCAATGCAGACTACTTGGCTGGCACAGTGGCTTGACTCAGGAGGGTGCTAGCAAACAGACCTGTTCAGGAGACACTGCAATTTTATTTCTGGTGTGACCTATCAGGTCAGGATTCATATCTGCTGTTAAGAGAAATTTCATCTTTGGCACATCAGGCCAGGGGCGTTGCTTTTGAAGCAGTTCCCTCCTACGGGACAAACACACACTGCTAGTTGTGGGAGTGTACACAGCTAACGCACACTGTCAGACATTGATCCAGTGTCCCATGGTTTTGTCTTAGAAAAGCCTTACGTGACATGATAGTACCTAGATTGCCAGAAAGCAGATAATGCTCTATGAACACCTATGGAGAAAACCAATCAAAATCATGTATTAGAGCACAGGAAAGAGGATATAAATTTAATGATTCAGCCATTAAATGTTTTCGTTGTCCTTGAATGATTGTTACTTTTGTGTCAGTCTATAGATCCCTCAGACAAGTTTTATAAAACTCAGACAAGTTTTCCTGGGTGGTTTCCTCCCTCCTTCTTCATTGTACTGAGTGACTGAATTGAGCCAGATGCTTAGGATTCAAAAATGCACAGGACACAGTTTCTGCTCTTCAGCTCCTTGTCTTGTGTGCAGGGGTGGAAACCTCAAATACCTATTGGGGCCAAGCAGGCGGAGTAGCCTGAGGTTATGTTGCAGATCAGTGGAGGTCTGCAACAGGCAGGAGAGTGCTTGCTGGGGAACCGTGATTGACGTTTATTTTAGCCTGGTTTTGCCAGTTTTCTGGCTTTGCAATACAAAGCAGACATTAGATTTTTAAGTAATAGTAACTAATCAAGTTTAAAATCAAAACAAGCCTTTATATTGTATTCAGCTGTGAACCATGACTTCCTTTTTATAACTTTCTTTTCTTAACAGTTGTGTTTTACCTTAGTATATGATTTTAAAGGTATAATGTATGATTTGGATTTATATTACATCTATACACATGAGAGATAAATTTCTACATTTGCAAGAAGGACTTATGTGTTCTATGTTCAGATGAACATAAATATGCCATGTTTTGTGTGCCTAAAACAAATAACTAAGCATTTTTAATAAGTTTTATGTATAAAGGTTTAATTGTTAAAATTAGCTCATTTCTCCCTCTCTTTCAATTAGTCTTTAAGAATCCAGTCTTACCCATTAAAATATACTTGTTCTTTAAAAATAAGAATGTTTTATTTATTCATCAAGCTCTTCTCCCTGTGTATTTTTGAAAATTATGTTTAGAATTTCCAAATAAAAAATGATTATAAAAAACTAGACTTCAAAATATTTTGTAAGTTTTTCTTAGAATTGATTTTATTCCTAGAGAACTAACCTCAAGGCCTTCAGAAATCAGTTTTGTTGAGAAACTGTTGTGTTTTGATTTTTTTTGACTGATTTTTATAAGCATAGTAACCCACAGTGGAATCATGCATCAGTAAGTAGGAAAGTAAATTGAATTTTTGTGTCCTAGAGAATTAAATTATGGTATATAATGGAGCTCTGGAAAGTATAAGTCAGACATATGAAGGCTTGCTCAAGTGACAAGTTACAAATAATAGCAGTTCTTCAGCAAAGTCAGTAATAGGGATTTCAGGTTCAGTTTTTTATGTGATATGTATGTAATTGGATTTCTTTAGTCAAATTTTTAGTCAATTAACTCAAATTACATTTTTGCTTATCCTTATTTCAAAGAAAAATATTATGCCAGGTATAAATGCCAGGTATTCCAGATAGAGCTATACATATTTATTTTATATACATCAAGACAATTTTAGAACATAGCTGTAGAAATAGCATCGTACCAGTGTTTAATCTATTTTCAAATTATTCAAGCACATCTACAATGCCTTTTATGTAAATGACACTTACTAAAAAAGAATATTTGGTCATGAAGTCTTTTCTCTATTTTTGTGGCAGGAAAAAGTAGATCTAGGGGTTAAATATGAATTAGAATATGAATTTTTTAGCATATAAAGATTTCCCTTAGAATGGTCTATAATTTAGTGGAAGGAATAGATTTGTTCTCCAGTGTTAAACTTAGGAAATATTAAAATAATTCAGACCTATATTCTTTTATCTTAGTTCCATCATTCTTTTATTAACACGTATAATGAAATGTATAAAATTTATATTTACACACACATACAGTATACACAGTGTGTTGGCATGTGAGCTTCACAGGGATCTTTCTGTTTTTTCTTTTTGGTTCATTGATGTTGTTCAAGTTCCTAGAATAATGCCCAGCTTATTCTAGTGAGCATACATTCTATATCCACCACACATATATATATAGCGTAAAGCTTGGAAGAAAGTCATGGTTTTAATCTCTAGAGAAGGGACAATAAACAGTCGTAGTAACGAGGTAAGTGCCATGAGGAGGCTTTTCCAGAGGCATTGACATGAAGGGTAGTTGAGTTGTATGTGTGTGTGTCAGGAAGTAATGATTCTTCAGCTGACTCTAGGTAGGAGCTGAATAGGCTAGGTAAAGACAGTGGTGAACATAGTTGTGGAGGGAAAAAGTCTCAGTGGAGAGAAAATAGCATGGATATGAAATAAACGATTACAGTGCTTCTCAAATTGTAGGACCGGCAGAATCACCTAGAAGGTCAGGGGTAGGGCCTATGCATTCACATGTCTGACAAACTTCCCGGTGACACTGGTGTTGCTCAGCATCACACGTAAGAAGCGCTGTACTATGATTTGAATGTGGGTGGATGGGGTGAGGCATTAGGGGTGCATGAATGTGGTATAAAGTAACTTTTTAAAAGTTTTTTTTTAAATGCGGTTTAATGCATCATGATTCAGAAGTTGTAACCAGTTGTTTACGGGGAGTTACTGTCTGTAATTTTTCATACGGCTCTTTAGACTCTGTTGAAGCTCCTTGGGTATAATTCTAGGCTTCAAAAAGGAATTACTTTGTTACTATTTTCTGACAGTGTGTTAAGAAAGAAAAAAACAAAATTGAAAACTGTCTCCAGATTGGAAAAACAGAACATATTTTCTGTTAGGGGGAAATGTGACATTTTTGGAACTCCTAAACCTTTGCTTCAATTTGTCTCTTCACTGTGATAGCCTTGTTCTTTTTCTTGTTGGGAATAACTACATGGCTATATTGCTGTGATAATGCTGAATTAACTTACTGTAGGGACTTTAGATTTCCAAGTCTAGCAAAATTGACTATTTTTGTTCATCAGTATATTTGATTATTTAAGAACTGGGAGGTAAATTTTCAGCAAGGGGCGTGGGGATCTGGCTGTATGACTTGTATTAAAGTTAACGGAAGTTACAACTCCCACTAAATTAGTAGGAATTATACAGCATGTCTGTGATCACCGTGTAGCAAATGTAGCTTCATTTTTTAAATTCACAAATTATAGAAATTAACATTTGATTAAAACAATGTATTTTTTAAAAATTATTTTCTTTATATTTTTAGTGCAGACCAGTGTGATTTTATTCCTTAAGAGAGTACCTAACTATATTGCTCTTAGGGCATTTTAAATATTCCTTATTATATTATACGAGTGTAATGTAATTTGATTACAGTAGCTTTCTTTTCTATGGGTTGTGATGTAATTTAGTTTTAAAAATAAATATTAATTCCATTTATAAATTACATGATGATGCTCATCCGGTAAACACCAAATGCCTTGTAGTACTAAGACCAGGGTTCAGAAGCAAGGTATACTTGTTCTGAATGTGACTGAACTTGAAAAAAAATAAGACTAAATAGGATACACCAGCATTTTTTTTAAGTTAATTCAGAGTATACTTTGATCATTTTATTTACTGACATTCAGTGTCAAAATATGCCATATTCATTTAAAGATTCAATTTCAGTGCTTGATTGTCAGTTTTTTTTCTTTACGGTTTTCTTCCCACTTTCTGTTCTGTTTCATCCTCTTGTGATTCTTTTTCAGCATTAAAAAAAAGTTTGTTTATTCACAGTCTCTGTTAATTCATCAATAGACCTAATGATTGGTAGTGAAGTGTTACAAACCAGTGTGTCATACACAACAGTCACCCAGTAGACCTCAATAACATTGTATTGCTTGACTGTTAAATTTTTGCAAACCTTTATTTTCTGACAGAAAAGACTAAGTAAATGTTTAATAAATAAATCTGTTACTATGAGAAAATAATTTGCTAAAATAGCTCTGTTATAAACTTGTCCCTATGAGAGGAAATTTTCGAAATACTAGTTTTATATTTATATGTGGCATTTATCACAGTCGTTATATTTTGAACGAATCAACAGTTTAATAAAGGCTGCTTAATTAAAGCGCAGGAAGTGTGTAAAGCACCTTAATTTTGGTAAATGGTAATTGTGCTAAATACTCATTGAGTGCTTTCAGTTTTAATGAATCTCTTGCTTAAGTTTTTGAATTCATACACATTTTCTCTTCATGAGCTATATATTTAGGTTGTGTTTTTGAAGAATAAGAAACACAAATGATTGAGCACATCTGAGCGTTAATGTTGAACTGGTGTGTCTTGAAGAAACGATTTATCTGCCGCGTTACTAAGGGAGTGTCTTACTGAAACATATGCCTGGTACCCCACGGTACTCTTTATTTTCTTTTCACCTCCAGCATGACAGAGAATGACATATGACAGCCGTGCAGTCTACATGTATTAGACATCAGTGTGGATTAGTGAATATCTCATGACATCTTTCAACCCTCTTCTTGAACTCCTTTTGTCAACTTGACAGAAGCGATTCCAGGAGACTACCTAGCCCCAGCCCTGGGAGCTCTTGGCTAAAATGTAAGGCTGAGAAGGGAATTCCGTATCAGAGCTTCAGGAAGCAAAAACATTTATAATCCCTCCTTATCAGCATGGGACTCTATTGTGTTTGACTTTTATGTCCGCCATTATTTTTGCTTTGAGGGCTTATTTTTCTTGAAAATTTTTCCCCTTTCAAATTTTGAATGTAGTACAGTTTCATAAGGGAAGATTAATAAGAAAAATTAAGGTAAGAATTTTAAACTGTTCGTAATTCTAGGACCCTGATATAACCATAACACATTTCCTTTTTGTTTCTAACACACATACTTGGTATTATGGATAAAATACAACTATGATGTGTAAAACAAAGTTAGGTTTTGCCTCTCCATATACTTTTACATTCTGATTTTTCACTTTATGTTATCATAGCTTATTTTATCATGCTATTACATATATAGATAATAGATTTTAATAGTTGTATTGTTATTTATCATGTATGTGTCAAAAAGATTTTCCTTCTCCACTTGTTGGCCATTTGAACTTAGATAATTTCTTTCAAGATATGTAAAGTAAATATGTTAGAAATCTTTCCCTTTTTTATCTGATTATTTCCTGAGACTATAATTCTGGAATTCTAATTAATTACATCAGGCACATGGACAGGTTCAAGTAGTTTTTCTAAAGAGTTATACCAATGTTCATTTTGATTACCAGTGTATGAAAATACTAATCTACACACTTTACAAACATTGACTTTACATTTTTAAAAGAATTTACACTTTCATATGTGAAAGGGGTGTCTGATTGTAAATTAAATTTGTAATTTGGACAGAAACATTTTTTGGGTTTATTTAATGGCCAGTTGTAATTTTGATGTGAGTTTTTTGTTAACTACCTTTGCCAATTTTTCTGTTTATGTTGTTACAGCTTTTCTTACTTTTAAAAACTCTTTGATGGTATCCTTAGGTCATTTCTATTATGAAAAATGTATTTACTTTAATTTAATTCATATTGCTTAATTTTTTAATGAAAGTTTCAAACAGAAGAGAGGATTTTGTAAAGTAGCACTAATCAGATTTCACAGTTTTCAATCTTTTACTTCATTTGCTATATTTACCCCTTTTTCTTTTCATACTTTATGATGGATAGCTATTTTATTTTCTGAGACTTTCTGTTATATATTTATGCTTAAAAATCTATGTCTTGAGATTAGTTAAATATTTATTCACTTGCGTTTCCAGTAGCTCTTAAATGTTTTCATTTGTGTTTTTTATCCATTGTGAATTAACTTTGTTTTAAAGGTGAGAGTTAAGGTCTTAGTTAATTTAAAATGTAGTGGATTAATATTAAATCATTGGTTATGAATCAGATTTAAACTAACAAAGTAGATGAAGTTGGGATATTCTCAAATTAAAAGTGGATAATGGACAGTAGTTAAAAAAAGAAAGAAAGACATGAACACAGTTCTTATCTATATATATAGATTGAACAATGGATGAAAATGTCACTGTTCTGATGTCAGTGTTAGTGTTCTTTTCTATTAAAATGATTTCTTTTTCATCTATTCTATTTAATAAAGTTTATCTTAAGGCATTATTTTTTATAGTTTTCAGACACAAAAGTTTTCTGGGAAAAATAGAGGGATTCAGATAAAACAGTTCAGTTTTGCATATGGGTTTAATTTGAAAAAGAGATTAAGTAATATTTATTTTGCTGGTTCTTTACAGAGTGCTTTTTCCTGTTGCTTTGTACCTATCTCGTTGTGACTAATTGGTGTGTGTTAGTGTGTGTATTAACCATTAGTTCTCCCCTTCCCCTTATTCATCTTTCTCTCTTCGTAGTAAGTCTGAGTCAGGAGGTAGATATGCCTAAAATCAGGCCTTGGTTAGAGGTAACGTGTTAATAGTCGGGGACTTCATAACCTTTGGTCAAACAGTAGAAAGGATGAACGGGGGCTTTGCTGGTGGCACTGAGGAGAGAGCTATGTGTTGGATTTTAAAGGACTTAGGTGGCAGAACGCCCTGATGAGGTGATGGTGGCAGGTGATTAGAAAGTTGGTAAGTCGAGTGAAGGAGACAGGTGGTGTAGGTTAAGTGTATTTTGTTGTTGAAGGACAGTACTTTTTATAGTCTTCTGTTTCAGTTGTTTGTAGTAGAAATGTCAGGTGCCTAAGTGTTTTCCAGGCAGAAAGAAAAGAAATGGGATCTGGTGCGAGGAGAAGCTGTCTCCTTTAGGAAAGGAGAATGGATATTATGCTACGGGGGGCGGGGAAGATTCAGGGAGAGATGTGTACTGGAGACGAAGAAATTTAAGGGAGGTCATGCTGGATGCTTTCAATCTTATTTATCTAGAGCAGTGCTCCTTAAAATTTAATGCACATATAATGCACTTGGGAATCGAGTTAAAATGTAGATTCTGATTCGGTAATCTGGGATGGGCCTCCAGAGTCTGCACTTCTAATAAGCTCCCAGGTGATGCTGAGGTTGCTGGTCTGTGAGAGGACATCTGTATAAAGGAGTTCTGGTTATTAAAATATTTAGTCTAGAAAATTAGATTTTGCATGACAGTGATTTCTACCAGTGCAAATTGAGTTTTGTTTCTAACCTTAACAACACAGTTGAAATATAAAAATAACAGCACTTTCAATTTTGTAATTTATTTCAAAAAGGAACTAAGCTATTTTGAAACTTTATGAACACTTTTATGTTCTATTATACTTTTAATCCTAATTTATATGCCTCTCATTGACCTTTTAGCCGACATTATCGGAATTTGACAAATTCCTGAACAACAATGCAGCCTGACCCTTTCTCCTTGATATTTTCTTCTGTTCCCCATCGATCTGTCCTGCTTTTGTTCTGTTACATGAAAACATAATTTTAATAGCATTTTACTAAAAATGTTTTTAATTCTTGAAGTAAAATGATAAAACCACATAATGCAAAGTGTATAGGTGTATAGTATGTTTGTCTTAACCCACGTAGAAAGTTTGTCTTTCCTAATTTTTAAAAGTCACCATATTTCAAAAACTAAGAATTGTCATGTTCACTTCAGTGTTAATGCCCTGACATGACAACACATAAATGGGTAGAGGATGAGACTACTACTCGGATGTGAATTGGTTATCTGAAAGAGCTTTTAAAGATGCTTGAATTGCGTAAGGCCATCTAGTGATTTTTTTCTACTTCGTAGTATTACACGTAACCAAAGATTTTATTTTTCTTAGTAGTAGGCATCATCTGTTTTAGTTTTCCTATCAGTGATAAAGATAAGTTACTGACATGATTTTAGTTTTATGATAACACAAGCACAAATTACACTTATTTCTTCATGAAGTGCATAGATTCTCCAGCTTTTAAAGCCAAATAAAAAGTGAGTAGAAAATTTTAAGCAAGGAGAATTCTATATAGGTGTCTTAGAGGTCAAAATATTTATTGTTTTTATTTCTTCATAGACCTGCAGAATTATCTACTGAGAATTACTACCTGGAGATTAGTTAACCACGTAGAAGTTTTCAATTTACAGGTAAAGAAACTAAGGCCTGCAAAGATCGTCTCTGTGCACCTCTACGTAACTGCCATTCCGTTTTTCTTTCTGTAGAACTGAACCCTTAGCTTTAGGTCATTGGAGTACTTTCTTGCCTTACCAAGTTGTTGTGCAAGAATATTTAAGATATACTTTAAAATATATTGCTTAACATTGTGGAATGGCGATGACTGAAAAAGATAATTTATTTCAAAGTTTCTAATATCATTCCATTTCAAATTAGACTTTATTTTGAAATACATAACAATCTCGGTAACTCTGCAACTTTCAAATAATATGTAGAAATTTTACAGCCATAGGCATATATATTTTTTAAATCACAGTTTCTCTTTGAAAGTACAAACAGTTGCTCAGAATGATTAACTATCAGAACACTGAAAAATTGAAATATCCCAACAATACTTTTAGTTTTTACTATATTTAGTTTATCAGTTCACGCTCATTAGCATTAATCATTAAAATAGTTAAAGACATGCTTTCATATCCCCCTTTTCAGGTATGGGCTTTAGATATTACCTTTTCCCTTTTGTTTGCTTACAAGAGGAAACTCCTTTAATCCTTTGCTTTGTTTTAGAGTTTAAGCAAATAGAGACCATCCCTGTTAGCTTTTAAAAGCTTTTACTTTTGTTGCATTAATGGCACTCACTGTGGATTCTGTGATCCTGCCTTATTTACTAGAAAGCTTGCCTTTGAGAGCTGTCACTCCATTCTTTTAACTGTGTTGTTAATTGACTGAGAGCAGAGATTGAATAGAAAACCCTTTGGTGACAAAGACTGGATATAGGTGTGACTCCAGTCTCTGGGCTGATGGATCTTTGTTTCTTGATCCCATTTCTATTGTACTAAAACACTACATACAGATGAGAAGAACAAAGTACATTTAAAAGCATTCAGAAATGTTAAGCAACAATACAACTCCGTAACTGTTTAAGTGACAGCTGCTGACTATTTGAATTAACTTTGTGTTTGGCTTAATTTGGGGCCCTAATTATTCCTAACTTACGTGAGTAGATTTCAATTATAGTATCCTGCAGGGATTTGTAGCTAAGGCAACTAAAAGAATCATTTTACATAAAGTACTTCTGTTCAACTGATTAGGCAAGTTAAAATGTGATGATGTAAAATTGAAACCCTTCTGACAAGATCCAAACAGATATTTCTAGTAATTTTGTTTAAAAAATTAAAATAACTGTAATTTTAAATAATATTTTGTTTTTTGGAAAGATAGTCTTTATTGTGGTACTGATAATACATACATCTCTCTGTAAATATGTGTGTGTGTATACACACACACATTAAAATTCCATGGTTTAGTGAAGTAGTAAAACAGTAAAGATACTGATCACAGTGGAAACCTTCCCAAATAATATTTAATTGCTTCATATGGTCCTAATATGTAATTTGACAACCTCAGATACATAGATTTAGAGGTGAGATACAAGTAACTTGAATGGGTAGCCACTTCTTGTGTTTTGGAAGGCGTTTCAGTTGAACACAAATCAGAGGCTCATTTATGGATTTGAAATGCTATATACCAAGAAGCACAAGGACACATTCTGTGGTTGACATTTTGCTACGGTTGGTAGACAGTGCGATATTTAACCGGCCCTTCCTAAATATTCTTTTTCTTCACTCTAAGAACCCACAGTATTTTTTAACACCTTTTTCCAGACTGAAACTGTCTTTCAGACTGTTAGTAAAATAAATGCTACTTTGGTTCTTTACTAACCTATGTACAGGAACAAAATATTGGTTTAAAAGATTTTATTGATTTTAGAGAGATGGGAAGGGAGGGAGAAAGAGAAGGAAAGAAACACCAATGTGTGAGAGATACATGGTCGCCTCTCGTATGCCCCTTACTGGGGACCTAGCCCAGAACCCAGGCATGTGCCCCGTCTGGGAATCAAGCTGGTGACCTTTTGGTTCACAGGCTGGCACTCAATCCACTGAGCCACCCAGCCAGGATAGAAAAAAAAAAATAAAACAAACAAAAAAAACATTTGCTGGCATTAATAGGCCATTTTGAGACTTTACCATAACATTTCACTGGAGTCTCACAGCTGTTTGATCGTCTCCTCTAGTGAACAAAGTTAAGAGGCAGTAGTTCTGTCTTACCTGCTCAGTACCCCTTTGTTGTCCCCCCCAGCCTCTTCACCCGTGCCCCTCCTCTCAGGTTTTGAACGTGTGTTATGTTAGTAATTTTGCACACTTACATATGCATTATTTGCTTTAATTTTGTCAATTATGTGACCAGTTGTTGACAGAATAAAACAAAATTTACAGTATTCAAGGCCCCAAATTTGACTTTGAAGTGGGGCTTTCCTCCCATAACTCCAGCCAAGCTGTATTACTGATTGTTCCTTAAAAACAATGCTAAGAGGTCCACCCTTCCACCTGCAGGGGTTTTTTGTTCTATAGGATACATACCCAAAGGTTGTACCTTTAGGAGGCTTTTTCCCATATAAGCAGAAATTCTCTGAACTTAAATGGTAACACAGTCCAGTAGAATAAGTCACTATGGGGAAAGTAGCTGATAAAGTGCATTATTTTATTTAATATTAATTACATTTGAGTGGCCAGCCTACCATAATGGATGAAACAGTTTATAGGTACTTTTCTTCCTGTAACACTTTTTTGAGGGGTCCCCCCTTACACCTCATTTACATGTTTTAGTGAATTCCTTGAGTTCAGGGATAGTTTTCTACTTATTTCTGTGTTTTTTGTAGTGCTTTGGTGCTCAGAAAATTACTTCATTTAATTGAGAAATGCATTCAAGAAGCATTAGTACAAAGCAATATTTTAAATAGGATCACCTAAAAACAGTGTTGTGAGTTCATGAGCATCAAAAGCAAAAGTGTCTCTGCATGTGAAGTGTGCGGTGTGCAGGAAGGGCATCTCTGAGATTAACAGCCAAGTATACTTTAACCCAGGGCTATCAAACTCATTTTCACAGGGGCCACATCAGCCTCTCGGTTGCCGTCAAAGGGCCGAAAGTCATTTTAGGACTGTGTAAATGTAACTATTCCTTAACTAGGGGCAAGGAGCTTGGCGCTGCCGCTGGGTAGAAACAGGGTTCCAGGCTGAATGAAACAAGGTGGAGGGCTGGATTCGGAGGACCTTGTGTTTGCCACCTGTGCTTTAAGTGTAGTTCAAGACTTACAGGTAGCAAACCCTGGTTATTGACCACAGCCCAGTTCTTAAATGATTTGGATAGTTTTTTAAATCGTCTGGATGGTGATAACTTGTAACACCTAAGTCAGCTAATGTTGACTTTTAGTCCCTAAATTGAGCTTCCGTTTTGAAACACAGTGATAAACCCGATTGATGCTGCCATTTGCTTTCTCTGCTTTGAGAAATTGTTGTAGAAGATAATAGTTATGAAGACATTAATTTAAAAATATGAGTAATGAATATCTGTAATCATTTAGAAAATTCTCATTAAATTCTTTTTTAGTAACAAGAAAACTCTGATTGTAGCTTAGATATGAAGGAGAAATTTTATTCTTACATATAATGGTGTTTTATTATGATGATATTTTTACATA
>PVKM010004375.1:0-24470 GCA_004027735.1 Carollia perspicillata
ATGGTGGATCTATTACGCAGTCTCCCTTTCCCCCTTAAGCCCCATTGTGAACAAATTCTTACTGTGATATATAAAGCAAGCAAAAGACTTTAAACTTTATAATGTAATAAGAATTAAAATTTGGATGATAAAAGTTATTACACATGAGTGAGTTTGTCTCTCCAAAACAAGGAAATAAATTAGCTTCCCTGCTTTGTAGCATATGGTATCCTCAGAATTGCCTTCATATAATTATAACTCTGTTTATTAAAAGGAATTATGTAACAATATGGCTGATTTATTCTGATGTGACTGGCTTAGTAACTTAATTGGACCATGTAATATACCCAAGATCAAATTAATTTAATTAGCAGATTCATTTCAGGATGACTACAACACACTCTCACACTCTGATAATCTTCTGAAAAGGTGAGCAAGCAAACAAGCAAAGTTCCTGAACAACTGGACATCTCTGTGACATATTAAGAGAGGAAACAGAAAACAGAGCACCTCCAGCCAGAAAGCTGAAAAATAATACTTTACATCATGCTCTTCACATGTTTTTTCAAGACAGACTTTGTCTAAGACTTTTATAGTTCTAGGACCCTCTCTCCCTCAGGTAACCAGGGCACAGTTGCTGAAATCTCCTGGATTCCCAACTTGTCTCACCCTTTTCAGTGTTGTAGTCATGATCTCCAGGTGGCCAGGTCATTCATGCTACCAGGGCCCTAACGTGAAGACCTTTGAGTGAGCCTGAGCTCGGTATGGGCCAGTTTGCATGATTCTTTTCTGTGGTTATAGAACACCACTGCAAAATGGCACCATTTCACACAAGAAGATTATAGTGAACAAACATAGGTGGCCAAGGGCAAAATTGCCACAGCTATTACAAACATCTCAAAGTCCGTATGTCCAAAGAATTCTAGGATCAAGAACCGCATCTTCCCATTGACCTCCTACCTGTTCTCCCTGTTTCTTTTTTTTTTCTTTTCTCATTTTTATTCATTTTGTACAGTGCCAATATAATATATATTTCGGTTTATTTTGTTATTTCATACATACATACAGATCCTGCCTCATTCTGTAAAAGGACCCGAGGCAGCTTCACTTCTGCTAGGTTCATCTTGCACTGCGCCTTTGATCATATGTCATTTTCCTACCAGAGAGCAGATGGCTTCCCATCAACTAAACTGCAGAACAAAATCCCCCTTCCTCAACCTGGCATCCAAGTCCTCTGTAACATGCCCCCTCTATATTCCCTGGCCTTGCCAAGGACGTTCCCACTGTGGGACCCTGGGTGGCAGGCCCTTGGGATTTCTTGTCATTTCCTCCCTTGCTATTCCCTTTCTCCTTCTTCGTGCCCTCCATATATTTGCTCATCCCATATTCATTTTCCAAATAGCTCTTCAGCACATTTCATTGCCAAAGCCTTTTCTGATTATTACAACCAATAATCGTTTCTTCTTTTTTGGAATATATGTCTGTGTGTAAAATTTGTTGTCATTTACAGAGGGTCTGTAGCCCTTTTTCCTTCTATGGTGCCTCCTAGTATAGTAGGCTAACATGAAAGCACATTATTATTATTAATAATAATATTATTGTGGTAGTTGTGATTGTTATCATTGCTATTTTAATCATTGATACAGTGCTACAAGTTTCTGCCCCTGAGGCAATAAAACATTGCTCATGGAAACAATTATGGTAATTTTATTCACCATCCTGCATCCAATGTAGGCTATACTCCATTGTTTTAAGAAGTTTCTACTTTTAGAAAAGTAGACACTGTTTTCCAGGAGTTTGTTAATTATTAGTGCCAAGATGTCTTTCAGAGTTTGCTGACTTCATTTTGCTGACTAGTGAATCTATGAGCTATGAGGACACGAGGTATCTGAGGATGTTTTTATAGGTCTCCCCCATCTCCGAAGAAACTGATGAGAGACAAAATTCTGCATCCCCATAATTCTTCCCCCTTTGATGCTGCAGTAGATGTGGCATGAGCGATAATGTATTTCCTGAAAGCCACACCAAACAGCAAAGCGAGGGAAGCGAATTCAGACGGTCCCCTCTGTTGTGACTCTTTGTTTCAGTGTAGTTAGATCAGAGTTGCACTGCATTGCATTGAACTTGGGAGCTTTGATTTCCTTTGTTGTAAGAACAAAATTGAAAATGGAAACTAGAACAGAGGTGCTTCTATAATGAACACTGAAGTTACCGAGGAAATCTGTATTGGGCGAAAGTCCCATTTATCAGGACCGTGACAGTCCTGTGAGTAACGCAAGGTTTTTTTTCTTAGTCTTTTATCCTGGTGAGCTTAGGTGAAAGGTATATCTTTAAAGACTAGATTAAAAATTTTTGCACATATTGAATGGAAATATGTTTTCCAAAATAAAATTTGGAGTAGTAATTAACATTTGGGGTAAGTCCATGAAGTGTAATATATTATTCCAAGTGTTTTTTTTTTCATTATTTTATTTAATTACAAGAAGAGACACATTGCTTACATATCATTCCCATTTTACAGATAAAGAAAATAAGTTTTAGAAAGTAATGAAGTCACATTTGGAAGCCGAAACCTAATCCAGACTCTGCCCCTTTCCACTACACTAGACTGTGTCTGCACATGGCAACGAAGACATTCTGCTCAACAAGACAATAGAGCTACTCGTGTGTGTGGATTGTTGAGTTGTTAACTACAACTTGGTCTGGCAGTATCTTTCAAGGGATGACAAACTTTGTAATGACTCAAAGAAGTGAGCTACTTATCAGTTGTCTGCAAGTCATGTAAGTATTTTACAGATGATGATTAGGACACCAACAATTTCAAGGGCTGGAGTGAACACTAACCCAAACATGCTGCTTTTGACATGAAGGAATATCTTAGAGAGCCTGAGACATACCAGAGACAGGTTGACTCTGAACATACACAAAAATGTGAGGGAATTGGAGGCATGGGAAAGCAAGAAGCAAGGACATCATAGTAGGACCTAAATCTTCCTACAAAAATCACCCTCGAGCTTCAGCTCTTTTCATATTCACAAAATCACTGGGGACTAATGAGCTTTTAAGTCATAAGACAACATCTCCAAGTTCTGGTATCCATTACCATGGGTTTTCCAGAATGGCACCATGTCTATGTTCAAACAAAGCTTTAACCTGACAACTCCCTTTCCTTCCTGAATTTAAATTACTGACTTCACCAAGAGTTTATTCTTGGCCGCCTTCTTACTTGGTGAAATCCTCATCACCACACCAAAAGCACAGGGGAGGATCTCGACTTATGACTGGCACCTGCAGTCATGGGCAATGCAGTCTTTTAAGACTGACCCCTTAACTGGTGGATATCTATCTGGGTAGATAGTATCAGAATTGTATTAAATCATAGGACACCCAGCTGGTGCCAGAGTATTGCATTGCCTGTTAGTAGGGGATGAAAGAACTCATACATGTTGTTGAAACTGAATGCTCAGAACTTTTACTCCCTTTCTAAAATATAACCTGGGAAGCAGAGATTGAACCCCAATTATCTTTTTATTGTCAATGCTCAGAACATGATAGGTCATTAAGTTTTCATTAAATTGAATATCTTCAGGCTGAGTCCTGCTTCTTAGTAATTTTCATGCATTCTAGACCTAACCTTTACAACAACCCAAAGTGTCTCATTCTTCTACTTGACGTTTCTTTGGATATTTAGAAACAGCATTTCTATTTTCTTCGAAGTCTTTCTCTTCTTTATATATAACTGCAAGTCCTTCCACTATTTCAGACTTTATGTTTAGGACATTTCTAGATCCTGGTCACCATCTTCTGGAGAAAACTCATTACGCAATGCCCCTTTTAGAACCCAGTGTGAATGGCAAGATGTGATCTGAGCTACGTGGGAACAGTAATCTCCTTTGATGGTCCTGTATGTTCTGCTGTTATAATGCAGCCAAAAGCTTGCTTAGTTGTCATAGTCCCTTGTTGGCTTAATTGTAGCTAGAGGACAATTAAACAGATTTTTTTATATGGAAATAAAGGTTTCTGCAGAAATTTTTTTTCAGATTTGAGAACTTCACATTTCTCTCTGTTAATTTCAGCACTGTTTCCCAGGAGTTGACATGAAACTTTCCTTCTTGCCCTTCAAGATCTTTTTCATTCTTAGTCCTTTGATCTGACATTAAAAATGCCTTCCAGTTTTCCCTGGCTGAGTAGCTCAGTTGGTTAGAATATTGTCCCGATATGCCAAGATTGTGATTTGATCCCTCATCAGGGTACATGCAGGAAACAACCAATGAATGCATGGATTGGTGGAACAACAAATCAAAGGATTTTTCTCTCTCTCTCTCCCTTCCCCCTGTCCCTGTTTATCTCTCTCTCAAATCAATTAATAAACAGTAGAAATAATAATAATGTCTCAGTTTTGAGTCATCTGCAGATTTAATAAGTTGTTTCCTTCTTGATTTAAACAGAAATAAAATACCTAGATATTTATTCAACCCCTGTTTAAAGTTAGAAGTTCTTGGCTATTCTAAATAATGCTGCTGTGTATGGTGCCAGATGGGTTCTAGACATATTGCAGTGCTCACTTTGTAAGGTACATAAATGTTTAATCACTGTGTTTTATACCTGAAAGTAATATAATATTTTATGTCAACTATAATTGAAAAATAAAAAATAAAAATTTAGTATTCATTTAAGTCAGATGTTCTTTCTAAATTGTGGTAGCTTTTTATTCTTTCTCTCTAAGTTACTCCCAGTTACCAAAAATGGTCTTCAGTTTATCTTGATTTCCTTAAATATACTTATCATGGGACTATCCATGCTAAAGAATCTCATAGAAATTTTTCAGTCAATAAAAAAATTATCTTTAAGGGAACTTCCCCAAATCACTTCATTATAAATCATGTAGATATATGGAATGAGAAAGAATTCTTAGAACACGAAATACAATTTAATTCAATAAATTCACTTTTCTCAAGTTCTCAGAAAGAAAAAAAAGCCATGTAAATTATTTGCATGTCAACCAAGACAAGAGTTGACTTAAGAGCACACAGTCACAGAAACTGCACGAAAAGGGACAAATGTAGTCAACTGCTTACAAGTTTATTTTGAACAATACCAAATTTTGTGTTTTACCTCAGAATTTTTTTATTTAACCTGGAGGCTTTGTCTGTAAGTCAAATGTACTACAATGTGTATAATCAAGCAGTGTGCAAACCTCTAAAAGTGGAATAAAAAGAATAAGCAGTGAAACCAGGAAGAGCTATATTATTCAGAATTGAGAAGAGCTAGTTGTTAGGACTTCAAATAAATGCTCAAGGCCACAGCTAGAATCACAATACCAGCAGAAGGAACATTTAAAAGACCCTAGGCTGAGAAAAGATGTCAAAGAGACCACAGCACAGACTTATAAGGCCAAAGTGACAAGGCAGGAGGAGGGCGGGACCCAGATAGTGAAGTTTGGAGGTACAGGGATCAGAAGGCTGGGTCAGAATACCTGAGAGAGCCTAAGGATCTCCTCTCGTTTAGAAAGAAACACAGGGCCTCAAGGCTGACATGGACTGACTTTTACAAGAGACCTTCTCCTGAAAGGAGTCTTGACCTTCATTGTTTAACTCAGTCAGTGTTTCTACTTTTTCTCCTTACCTAATGATGCAACTGCTTTTTAAAGGTCTCTTCCAGTGCTGTCTATATGACACGTCACTTGAGGATCTTCCCAAACTTGTCCTCCTCTCTATGATTTTCATGGGTCAAACCTTCCTATAGTATATTCTAAGAACATTTTTGTCTGACCAAGATGATTATATTCCTACTCACAGCATGGTTATGAGATTGGCAGACTTGGAAAGCAGCATCCATGGTTTCTTATTTTCAAGTTGACATACTCTAGATTTCAACAAAAATGACTGAGAGCAATTTGCCACATTTGTCACATTTTTCTTATTTCTGTTTCCTCTTAATCCACATATCCATCCACACCTGCCCACTTGTAGTGGCCTACACAAACATAATTTTCAGATTTTGGAAGAGGTGCAAATATACAGATTGTGGGTTGAGGTGATGTATAACTCATGAGAACTGAGAGAGATAACTATAAAATTTGGGGGGAAAAGTACTATTTCCAAAAGAAGTGGCTTAGGAATTGGGAAGCTAGACTTGTCAAGGCCGTGCTACCACCTCTACCTTTTGATGGTTTGATGGCTCTGTTCGCTATTTGTCAGAATGCTGATTTGGAGACTGAGTCTCCAGTCCAGTCCTTGGGCCGAAAACCTCCAGACCCCTCCATGGGTTGACCTCCCTGGTTTCTAATAGATATACCACAAGTGTGCTTAAATCTTTAATCTGCAGTGTCCATAGACTTCTTAAGGCGTGCCCAGGTATTTATGGGAGAACTTGGAAACAACCTCACCAGCCAAGTTCAGACAGTGATGAGCATTTTTAGCCCAGTTGTTTCATCACTTTGATTCCAACCTTAAATTCCCAGAGACTATGCCTAAAAGTAGACAATTTTTGAGTTGCCACTGTTCTCTCCTCTAGAGGACTATTTAACATTTGAGTTTCCTCGGTCATTGCTCTTATTACAGAACAGACCTGGGAGAGGGCAAATGATGTACTATTACCAAATGGACCCAGCCTTGTGCTCTGGGTGCCTCCCCCAACTAGGTTCACCTTGCCTGCCACCAGGGAAAGATGTCTCTTAATGCCAGAGATTGGTGAAAAGGAAAGGAGTTATTTATTCAAAGAGTTATATACACTTTGAGTAATGACTTAACATCTTTATTAAAATACTAAAGTCCTTTAGAATACCCACAAATGCACAGTCCTTCCTTCTCCCCTTTGCCTAGTCTAAGAGTACTGTATCTCAGGAAAAGAAGTAGAAGTCCGTGGTTCAGGCAGCCCCTCAGTTCCGGCACCATCAGCTGTTTTGCCTCGATCTCCAGTTAATCCAAAACCATGTGGCATCTTTTCATGGCCCACCAGCAAGAGTCCTTTCACTCCTTTTCTTCCAGGCAAAGTCCCTCCTCCTTCCTAAGCCACATGGCAAAAAGGTCACACCCTAAAGCCACTTGGTCCCAAAAAGCCCCCAGCATGGCTGCTGCATCTGGGTTTAAATCCCAGCACCAATCTTCCTCTGCAGCCCCATTTCCAACTCCTCCCACAATCAGTTACACCTGCCAACACTCCCATTTTCTTCCAGCTTTACTGGGCTGCCATTGTGGATCTGGGCAGGCATGGCCCCATGGGGTGGAGCCAATCATCTCCAAGCTCCCATGCAGGTGCTGTAACCAAGAGGAGTTGCCTCCCAGTTGCATCATGGGTTGAAGTCACTCCCATCCCCCTGGCTCAAAGCATGGCCACAGCTATTTAACATATCTATGAAACCAGTTAAAAGTTATAGATATGTTAAATGACCATGCCAGAAGTTAGCTGCAAAGCTGTTGCTATTTAAAACAGCTCTCAGTGGCCCTGCTCCATGCATCCCATCCCCCAGCTCAGACTTGTGGGGGTGAGGACATCCCATATATACATTTTTTCTAATATTTTCTGGACACCCTGAGTTCTGGACCCCATTACAAATCCCCATTTGCCCCCCCCACCTGCCACTGCATTGTGTTACACTCTATCAGCTCCTAGATTAGAGCTAGCAAGAGCAGGTACTCAGTAAAAGCGTACTGCTTAAATTTAACCAAGGCTCTTTTTAAATTCGATCAGTTTACTTTCAATGATTATTTTTTCCACAAGAACAGAGCAATACTGAACCAAGTATTTCACAGGCTCCTACTATGAGCAAAATGGGCATATCCTATGCAGAGTGAACAAATGAAAAGTGCTTTCTGCTCTTGAAAAGCAAGTAATAACATGGAAGAGGTAGGCAATAATAATAAAAATAAGTAAATAAATACTGTTAAATATTTATGGAAGCTCTGAGAAGGATGGGGAACCCTAACACAAATGAAAAGGAACGCTTTACATTGGCAGTCAGAGGAGACCTCTCCCAGGAGGTGATGTTTATGGTAAGACTCAAAGGATGATGATAAAGAGCAGAGGGAAGAGCATTCCAGAGGGAGAAAAAAGCAAATGTAAAGACCCCAATATGGTGTGTCAGTTATCTCTTGCTGTATGAAAAGCATGGCACCTGTAGTAACATAAAGCAACCAATTTGTTGTGCTCCTGGGTCCTGTGGGGCAGGAGTTTGGATTAGCTGCAGGTGGGATGGCTTATCTCCGCTCCATGAAATATGGGGCATCGTCTGGAAAGACTCAGAATGTCTGGGCAACTCAGATGGGTCAGGACTGAAATCAGCTGGAGTTATTAGGACTTTACACCCATGTCTGTTTTTTGTGCCAGCATGACTCAGAGGCTGGGTTCAGCTGGGGCCATGAACCTGAGTGTCTACACATGGCCTGTCCAATAGTCTTCATAGCATGGTGCCTCAGAGTAGAAATATATCTTACATAGCAGCTCAGGGCCTCAAAAGTGAACAAGAGGTGATGGCTAGCCTTTTATTACCTGTCATCAGAAGTGTTATGGACTGAATTATGCCCCCCCCAAATTCATATGTTGAAGTCTTATCCTTCAGTACCTCAAAATATGACTGTATTTGGAGATAGAGCTTTTAAAGAGATAATTAAGGTAAAATTAGGTCAAATGTGTAGGCCCTTTCAATGTGACTAGTGTCCTTATAAGAAGAAATTAGGGCAGAGATAATAAAGACAAAGGGACAACCATGTAAGGACACAGTGAGAAGGCACTTTCTGCTAGCTAGGAGAGATGCCCTAGAAGAAACTAACCCTGCTGATTGCTTCACCTCAGACTTCCAGCCTTCAGGACTGTGAGAAAATAAATTTCTGTTGGTTAAGATACCCTAAGGAAACCACAAGATGCAGTGATTGTGATGTTAACTGAGCAATTCAGGTGGACTATTGGTTTGAAGGGTAGTGGTCTTAAAGATAGAGACTGATGGATGGGTACAAAATAGGGTTTGAAGGCAAAGTGGACAAGACTTGAAGAACCCAATGTGAGAAAAGACAGAACTGAAGGCATGAATGATTACTACCAGGTTTCTGCCTTCCGAAAGTAATGGAATGGTGTTTTTTACTGGGCTGAAAGAAATGAGGAAATACAGATTGGGACAAGAAGAGGAATGCAAATTAAAAGCTTTACATTGAATACTTATAAAGCATCTTTTGAACTTCCCCCAATGGAGTTGAGCAAATCACCCCTCAGACAGTAATCCAGAAGTGATGGTTCACATTTCTCTCGTAGAGTACAAGCAGAATAAGAAAATACCTGAAACTGCCAAAGACAAATGTCAAGTAGATCACCTCAAACTTTCAGGGTGGGCTCCAAGTATGCGAGTATGTACTGAAAATTGCTTTCAATTAAAAATAATAATAATATAATACTAGACCTGATTGAATATCAGTTTCATTTTATAGAAGAAGAAATATCACTTCTTTTAAGAAACAAGTAAATCCGATTTGTCCCCAAAAATAATTAGAACTCTGTATATATCTAGAAAAGAATAGAACTCTAAGTAGAATTTGATATCAACCCATTTTTTAAGAGTAAGTAACATATGTTCTTTTTAAGAACAAGTATAACCTGTTCTCTGATGAAATATTTGGCAGAACCTGAAGAGAGTCTGAACATTAGGAGAAGAATGGGCCCATCCATGCCCAGTAATCTGTAGCTTTCTTGAAAAGCAGCCCATCTTGTTGAAAAAATGGGCTCATATATATAAAAAAGAAATAGAAGGAAATTCTGATCTACTTAAACCTAGGAAATTAATTAGATTCATAAGATACCTTTAAAACTACCAGAAAGTGGCTTAAATCCTGTGGCAAAACTTTGTGTCTCCATGGACACAAACATGGAGACTGCAAAATGAAAAAAGCCATTAAAATGTTTTATAAAGCCATATCTCATTCTTTACTCTTATTTTCAATTTTAACTTATAGTTTTGACTTTATTATGCACAGCTTGATATCTAAATAATGGCAAACATTTTTATCAGAGAATAAATTCATCTACATTCTTGTTCTGGCAGTATTTTCATATTGGAAGTTTTTATTCACTCTTTGTTTAAAACATTATTTATGCCTTAAGAAAGAATGTATTTCAGGTTACAGCCATCTGTTCGGTTTCTGGTAGGTTAAATAGCCTCTTATTAAAATTAATAATAAATAATTTTTATTAAAATCTTTCTATATGTCAGGCATATACTAAGTAATAGAAATGACTTTTTAATATAATTTCCCTTATCAGATATGTGTCATTTTTATACCAAAAAGTTGAAATATATTTTAGAGATTGTATTGGTCTGCTAGAGCTGTTACACAAAATACCACAGGCTGGGTGACAACAACAGAAAACTATTTTTTCACAGTTCTGGGGCTGAAAGTCCAAGATCAAAGTGCCAGAGGGTTGATTTCTGGTAAGACCTTTCTTTCTGGCTCTACAGATGTCCACCTTCTCACTATGTCCTCACGTGGCCTTGCTTCAGTGCCCACGGAGAGTAGCTGGGTGTCTCTGCCTCTCATAAGGACATTACAGTCCTGTTGGATTAGGGCCCCACCCTTGTGACCTCAATTAACCTTAATTACCTCTCTTTTTATTAATTTAATCTTTATTGTATTTTTCCCATTATGATTAATCCCCTTATACCCACCCGCCAGCAATCACCACACTGTTGTCCATGTCCCTGAGTCCTTTCTTCTTTTTAGCTCCATCACTCCACGTGATAATCTTCACCCCAGCTGTCATCCTGCTCTCCATCTATGAGTTTGTCTCTGTTTTGCTTGTTAGTTCAATTTGTTCATTAGATTCCACATGTGAGTAAAATCATATGGTATTTGTCTTTCTCTGACTGGCTTATTTCACTTAGCATAAGGTTCTCCAGGTCCATCCACACTGTTACAAAAGGTAAAATTTTCTTCTTTTTTACTGCCAAGTAGTATTGCAGTGTGTAAAGGCCCTATCTCCAAGTGCAGCCACATTGGAGGTGAAGCTTCAACATATGAATTTGGGGGAACACATACAGTCCATAACAGAGATATTAAGAAACTTACCCTGGGTCACGTACTCAGAAAGAACAGAAGCCAGGTTTGGAACCCAGAAGCCTGGCTCCAGAACTTTGAGCCTCCAACTACTATTGTATATTTTCATTCACTTAACTTTTTGCATTAACATTTGTCTCTGTCTTCCAGAAACCTTAGCAAGTTACACAAAAATTAGAAGTAAATATAATAGGTGAGCAGAAGTTTGTAATTTATTTAGGTCAATAATATGAAAACATATACCCAACCAATAAAATTTCAATTTTGGTGCTGTGTTAGAGGTGTGTGGTATGTCTGTGTATGTGTGTGTATGTGCTCCTTTTAAAAAATTGATACAAATTAAGCAATTTAGTTCAATATGGATTTAATATATTTAGTCTCTAGAAATCCTAAGGAGAATATAACAGTATAATAATAGTCCAATTTAATAACACAATTTCTGTATCTTGGTTAATACTCTACAGGGAAATATATCAACGTTAGGTTAATTAAACTCTATGTTGGTCATACCTTGGGAGATGTTATGAATGGTGTTAAAAAGAAAAAGTCAGTATGCAAATACTTACAGTATCAAAATATAGTGAGGGGATTGTATACAGCTGAGACAAGCTCATACATTCATGAGAGAAGACTGTAAATGGAGATAATGTGAATGACAGTAAATGCTAGAAGTAAGCACATTGGAATAATGATAATGCTCCTTACCCATGCATTTGAAAATTCTTTGCACACAGTAAATGGGTTTTTAGTGCAGGAAAATAAAAAGCACAGAAATGCTGTCAGAGAAAGCCCCTGATCATTGAAGCTGGAAAATACAATTCATTGTCAGAGACTATTCTGAAATGCAAAGAACAACTATATACATAGGTTGGTGGGTCGAGTGTGGAATAAACTGAAGAATAGAGAGCAGTGCATCTACTGTGCACGATATCATATAACATAAGCATAACTAACATCCTCTTGTCCAAATGTTAAATTAAGTTTAAACTGTGAAAAAGAGTTTGCATTCATGAACTTTATCTAAAACAGTCACAATTTAGCATATACAAATAAATTGTTTGCCTCTAAGTAAACAAACATTTACCAAGTCAGGTACTTATATCATATAAGATATCATGACTTTGTGGATTCATTGCCTTTCTTTTTCTCCCCCAAAGGACCCCATAGCTATCCCAGATTAAGACACTAGTAAAATATGGTGAAATCTGAGTTCAGAAGATAGGTGGGTATGTGAATTTGTCTTACCTATTTGGGGATGCAGAGTCCACTGAACACAAAGCATCAGATGAAAAGTTCAAAAATCAGCCACTTAGTAAATATTTGTAGTTCATGGTTTCAAATATCTGCTCATTTAAAAATGTGCAGAGGTTTAAAACAGTCAAATAAATAATCTAGTAATTAGCTAGCCTCTCAACTCCTTTGTTTTGGAATAGGCATGATCTGTGTTTATGTTTCAGATTACCTTTTCAAAACAAATACAAATAGCATTTTACTCATGCTATGTTTTAGCTCACCTTTTTCACTGCTCCCATTTGTTAACACGAAATCAATATGTTTTCCATAATTTAGAGCACCAGAAAAAGGAAAAGCTCAGTAGTAACATCAGTGGCAATCATAGCAACTGCTGTCCTCTCATTGGTGTAGGCTCTTCCATCATAGTTTGATTTTGAACCATGCATAATCCTATCGTTGTGAGAGCCTAGTTCCAAAGAGAGCATGTAACATGATGCTTGTTACATATTAAACACTCTGTTGCCATTTGCTTAATTAATTATAATATTCCTCTTTTTGAGCCACAAACTAATTTGGACCATAAACACACATACACACACCCAAATAGTTATCAGTGGTGGAGTTCTGCCAGTTCACTAAATTACATTAGCACTGAAGGAGTCACATATTATGTGCCACCCAATGTTTCCCCCTGTTGAGGCTATGCTCTTCTTAAAGGTAGAAATAATAATAAATAATATAACGGGGAAAATGACTAGGATTAAAGGAAGGGGTTTCCAACAGTGAGCAATGATCTGCTGAGCTCTGCCCCACAGAGCCATATAGAACGTCATACACACTGTAAATACACACACTCACACACACACATCAGCCCATTCAACTGCAATGGTTTGGTGAACTTAGGTTTGGCATGAGTTCGTTTCTTGCTCTAGCCTATCACATACTGAAACCTCTGAAGTATGGCTGCAATTGGTGGAAAACAGTCAGGCTAAGTGTAATACATTACTCCCTAAAGTTAATCAAATTTTCTGTCTACCTAAAGTTGTTCCCGATAAATATTGGGAAACCATGAAGTAAATGGTTTATGAGTAATGATGAATCATATAGGGGCTCAGAGAGTGTAAATATAAGCCAATGATGGAGAATGTACTGGAAGGAAGGACAGCAAAGCTCAAGATGAGGAGTTGAGAATCTGTCTCAGCTCAGTAATACTCCAGCTGTAGGGCATAGCAGTCGTGAGGCTTCTTAGTCTTAAGTATCACCTCTGAAAATTGAAAATAATAGTCAACGTAGAGCAGTACTGTGAGAATTAAACTGAGTGCCAAGGACCTGGCAGGAGGCAGATTAAATCTTAATTTGCTTTTAAAACCGAAGGGACCTTTGGATGCCTTATTCTAGGGACAGGCCAGGCTCAATGTTTTCCATGGAGATGCATCTAGGAAGTCAGAGTACTAAGAAAAATCAAGGCCACACCCAAACAGTTGGTTTAACACTCACATGGAGAATGGTGGCTTTACAGCTAATCATTGAAAACTAGATTTCAGGGACAGATTTGGACCAAATGACTTGGTTTCTTCTCAAAAGCTAAATATTCTTCTAAATACATTTAACCATGGCTTTTCCACCCATTTTTCAGTATGTATCATACTCAGTAAATTTCTTTTTTCATTGCTTCCTTCTGGAACTGAATCTTCTGCCATTGATGATTGTTACTTTTCAAGGTTTCATTAAATCTACTTGGTTTAAAGCTTTGAACCTTGAGAAACACTGTTTATGTTGCTTGGCTGTGCTTCAATGTGAAAACCTAGGATGAATTTCATCAGTGCTGTTCTAAGAAAGATAATATGTCATCTCAAGCAATTCTTACCTCTGCTTGTCCTACTGATAGATACAAAATAATGTAGTACTTAACCTTTTCATTTTTGTTCACCCTGAAAAATATGTAATCAAGGATACAGAAGGCAATAGATAATAGCCTTATTTTATTTTATTCTCTTTCCCATGTCACTTATAATTTGGGCATCTACTGATAAAGAGAGAACTTCTGGTGAAAAATGTAAACTCAGATCTGATTGATGTGGGGATTCATACCATGTTTTTGTCTTTTCCCCCCCATACCAGTCTTGACTATGCTCTGCCTAGGCTGAGACGCTGGGGAAGCCGAGTGCTGCAGAGGCTAATGAGCCTCAAAGGACAGTGGAAGGAACTCATGTTTTTGAGCAGCTATCAAATTTTAAGCATTTTACTTACTTTGCTTTATTTTTACAAGTCCAGCCAAAGTTCCTTAAGCCAAAGATCACATCTTGGCCATCCATCGTCAAACCCTGCCAGCAAGCACCATGGTCTATCCAGAACAGAAGCACTCCACAACACTTCCACCTCTAGTCTAGTCTAGGCCTTCTTCACTGCTTCATGTCCCATTGCAGAATCTCTTCACTATTGAAACGATCTCTCCTCCCAATTCCCCTTGCCGTCTCCTCTCCACGGCAGCCGTCACGATCCTCACACAAGTCAAGGCAGATGATGCCTTTGCTCTGTTCAGAATTGCTTCCCATCTCTGATCACTCAGAGGAGATGCTGGCCTGGATGCCTCCTGTGCTTACGGAGTGAGTCCACACGCCGCCTGTGAATCCACGTTGGCCTAGCTAGTATCATCTCCTGCTCTCATCTCCACCAATTTTCTACCCTGACCACACATGCCTCCCTGATGTTCAGCATCAGGGCCTTCATACTTGACATTTTCTAGGCCTATAATTCTCCTTTTCTCAAATATCTTTAAAACTTACTTCCTCAGTTCCTGAAAGTGTGTGCTAAAATGAGACTTTATCAAGGACGCCTTCACTGACCATCTCATATAAAAAAGCAGTTCTTTGTTCCTCTCCTTGCGCACCTGTCTTCTTTACCACACATGTTGTCTTTGGAATATATTTGTTTATTGATGTGTCATCTGCTTCCACTAGTATATAAATGAGTGACGCATGAACAGATGAGACTGAGTCCCTGGCAGAAATGTACTTATCCATAGTGTAAGTCAGCAGCTAGATGCACCCTTGTCTGGTTGTCTCTGCAGCGTGTGATCTCTCTGCTAAATCAAGCAGCTGATTTTGAAGCAAAAATAGCCATGCTTCATCCATTGAATGTTGAGTCTGCACACTCAATAAAGACAGAATGTTCAAAGCACAGTGCACTTTCATATCTACCTGCTGCATCTAAATCCTGCAAACTTACAGGTATTATCTACTTACTGACAAGTTGACTCAGCCTGGGGAAGTTGAAGCCTTTGTTAGTCTTACATTTGCAGGAGAGAGAAGAAAGATAAGACAGTAAGACTGACCCTAACAAGGGATTCCTTAATATCTAGAATTTGTGTCATCTCTCTAGCTATTCAACATACTCTTTTTTATTAGCTTTATTCTGCATACATCATATATCTCCCATGATAGCTTTAAAAATGGTGTAATGCTTCCTTTGAAATAAAATGACCTTCCTGCCTGCAGTATTACTGCAAAACACTACCTCCAAATTCTCTAGTCCATCCTCTCTACTATTTCCAGGAGGGTCTTTGTAGAACATAAATCTTATTTTTAAACCAATTTTTAAAAGAAAAAATGCTTTAACATAATCATGATTCCTTGACCCAGCATACTAGCATTTGGAGGCCCTTTCTAATTGGATTTCTTGTGTACCTCCAAACCTTCTGCTCAGCCTTCCTCTGGCAACCTTGAATATCACAATTCAAAAATATTTAATAATGTCTGCCGTATGTCGTTCACTTTTACATTTAAATACTCTTTTTTACTCCAGACACTAAAATACTGCCTTTTCTGCCCTATTTCTGTCTATTGCACACTTCTAATTGTCATTAACATACAGCATCTACTGAGAGCCTACCATGTGTCGAGTGTTGTTGGAGGTGCTTTCTGTATCGTTTATTGCTCACAGCAGCCCTACTCATCAGCATTTTTATCCACATTTTACAGATAAAGTGACTGAAGCTAAGAGAACCCAAAATCTCATGACCAGACAATAAGAGTTCAGGGATCTGAGCCACATTTCTTGCCACAGTGCCAGTGCTTCTAGCCTTCCCACTGTGCCGGGCAACACACGTCTGGCCTTGATTACATCGTATGACTATACCTTCTCCCAAGAGCTGCAGGCCCCTCACTGGCAGAGCATTTTGTTTTCCTTTGTAGCTACAGTGACTCAATGACCTGGGTCGTCAATGTTGCAGTTATATAAATAGGATTAATTGTCTGTGAAAAAAGCCATGACTGGGAATTATATCTTCACACCCACGATCTTGAGCAGGCAGCTCCACTCTTGACCCTGTGGCTTGTCCTTCTCCGCCCATACAAAGCTGTCTAAGAAATGCCCACAACTGTAGTTTGTTTGTTCAGTTTATAACTATAGATCTCTCAACACAGCAGTTCATAAACGCTCGTGTTTTGTTATGGGCTGCCTCTGAGGCAGTTCGCAGGCATACTTACACTCTGTTAGTGAGGGTTTTGTTTTGTGCATGGAGGTGTGGTTTCCTTATATGCATTGCTGTGCTCTTCATACAGTCAATAGGAGACTCGCTTTGCATTGTCCTTCCTAGGTGGAATGACCTCAGGTGATCTAACCATTCTGCCTTTTTTATTTAAAATTTTGACCACAGTAAAAATACATATTTCATGTAATGCCCCCGAAATTCAATAGACTTATTTTTTTACTGGACTGGATGATTTGAAAGTTCATATGGAAAAATAAATGTAAGAATTCTCAAGCATATAAAAAGGAGAAAGAATGATGAGGTGGTACAGGTAGTAGCAGATATTCAATTTATATTAAAACTAATGTAATAAAAATGCTATTTGCACAAGAAAAAGCAAATAGAACAGTGAAATAGAATCAATTGAGAAAGAGTTTACTTAATAAATAATATTCTCATTATCTGACTATCAAAACAAAGAACTACTTTGAATTTGAATAATATACTTAAGCATTCAAAATTTTAAATGAAGCAAGTAAGGAAGTGATAACACTATATTTATAAATTTATATTTTTGACATGTTACAACACATTATCTTTGTAGTTTAAAAGTATTTACTTTAAAAGTAATATTTACATATTATGTATTACTATTCCTAACATTAAAACAATTCAGATGTTTTAAAAGTGGATACCGAAAGACTCCTTTCTTTCCCCTGCACCCTTAGTTTATAGTTTCTCTTTGGTATTTTTATGTGCACTTATACATATATATGCACATAGACATTATATATATATAATGTGAAGAAAATGCAGAGGATATGCATATATAATATATATACATATATATATATGGTTTTTTACCTTAATGGGAATAACAGGATATTACTTTGCAAATTCCTCTGTACTTTCTTTACATTAAATGTATGATTGTGAACAACCTTCCACAAAAATATATATTGACATATCTCATTCTTACAAAGGCTAAACAGCATTCCATTATATGCTTCTACTTCAATTCATTTAAGTAATTCTTCATCCATAAGGGATGTCTTAATATATTTTTTAAAAATCAAATCATTGAGAAGGGTTGGTCCCAAATGAAAAGTCAGGGTATCTCTTATGATATTTCCAGTATTTCTCCCCAGGAATAAATACATAAAAGTTTTTGTGATATAGTTCTTCTGGGGTCACCATTACAATTTAAATTGCATTTTTCTCTTTTGTGCTCTTGTGTGTGTCTGTATTTGGGCATGTGTTTCGACTTTAGAGAGTAACTACTGGCTTTCTGATATGGAAACTATACAATCTAATGAGCTTATACCATGTCTCCATCTCCTCTATTTCCCTACATCTGCTATTCTGTGACTATGCTTATGTATTCCATGTTTATTCTACAGGTTATGCAAAGCTTTTAACCCAGATTTCAGAGGCATCGATGAGGTTATGCTCTTATAAATATTTACTACAGAGCCAAGTTATGCTCTCGGATTCAGAGGCAAAGAAATATGTCAACACTGGTCTCCAGCTGCTCTAAGAATGATGCTCTAAGCATGAAGGTCCAGTGGTTTTCTTTTCATCAATTTTGAGTTTTCTTAAGTCAGTTTAGCTGCTACTCTTACGGCTCATCCCTTTTTAAATTATTTCTTTTTTGTTTGATATGCTGGAGAGTAATGTTTTTGGAGAATTTGTGAAAGTGATAAACTTTGTGTGAATTTGTATGACTGACACTGTTACTTAAAACAATAGCTGAAATATGGACTTCTAAATTCATAGTCATTATCCCAGAGAGTTTTTTGATGATCTTTGTTCTTTTGAGTTTTAGTGTTCAGTGTAGCTGCTGGAAAATCTGCAGTTAATCCGAATACCCTTCCTTTATAAATGACTTCATTTTTTTTTCTCTCTGCAAATTTTTCATAATGTCTTGCCAGAACCTACAACAGAGCATGTCTAAGAGTGGATCTTTCTCCATCTTCCTCACCTAGCCTTGGTGAAATCTTCGACATGAAGGGATCTTTTACATCTTTGGTCTGGATTATTTTTATTCCATTATTCTTTTTGTTATCCCCCTCTTTTATATCTTCTTCTCTTGCAACCTTTTTAGACAACTACTGAAACTCTTAGGCCCATTCTCCATACTTTTAAACTTCCTCTTTTTTTTCTGTGTCTATTTTGTTTGTTGTTTTGGGTTCTTTGAAATTTCTTTGCTTCAGTTTCCCAACAAATAACTTGGTTTTTAACTCTGTCATAACAAGTGGTGTTCCACTGAATATTTTATTTTTGCAATCATATTTTAATTTCCAAAACTTTTTTTAGTTTTGTAAGCGCAGTGCTCTCTTTTCTCTAAGCATAATATTTACAATTTTTAGCATCATTTGGATCCATTGTACTTTCCTTTTGTTTCTATTAATCTTCTATTGCCTTTCCATGTTTGTAAATTGTACAGGTTGACCTAAGGTGCCATGCCATCAGTATTGCTAAAAGTTCTTCAGGTGAATTGCATGTGGGGTATAGACCTAGGGGTGTCTCTGCTGAACAAAAGGCAGGTGTGTGATTATGCACATGCTTTCTCACTGTGTTCTTTAATAATATACTCTGTAGATTTTTTTCTTATCAGTGTATGAAAAGCTCCCTCCTTTATTAGAGCTTTATAGCACAAGATAATCCCTGCTTTTTCAAAGTTCATTTTATGTCACTTCACTGTTATAAAAGACCTACATTAGTACCTGTTTTCACTAACTGAAAGAAATCCAAAGAAGATTTTCAATTAAAAAAAAGACGAAAATCGAAAATAGTGTTCAACCTTTGTTTTGCATGAGCTGATAAAGAGTCAGTGCACACCCCAAGCAGCACGAATGGAGATAAAAATCAGTATCTGGGGGATTGTTTGGTAATTCATACTGAAAACAGAAAGGTTCGATAAGAAACACATTGGATTCCCCTGGCGGCTACATTGGAGTCTGTGTGAAACAAAAGGCTGGAAGGATCCCCTGCGCCTACTGTTCTTTCTCAGTCCTATTGTCTGGGCCCACACTCCATCAAGAAACATACAGCGCGATAGCATTCATCTTGGGATCCTGGACAAATGCAGATTTTGCTTGCACCGGTTTAGCAATATTTTTTTAAAAGGTTTCTATAATTGACTTTAACCGCAGTTAAAGCCAGTTTTTCGAAAGGGAGAAAGCATTTTCTATTCTTAGGTTTCCTTTCCTTTTCATTTTGTTTCCCTTGTTGAAACCAGGAGATACTGAGCACACTGGATAACCCAGCACTGTGCTCAAAGCAGTGAGGGAAGTTCACTCAGTTTTTATTTTGTCTCCCTTCCTTTGGAGGCTTCTAAAGATGGCCGAGGAAAAAAATAAACCATTAACTCGCAGTGTATAAGGGTTCCTCTTTAGACTTGTTTGGGTCAGCAACACAGTCGGGAAAATTCAGCATGCTCCCCTATAAGTCTGAGGCTTCCAGTTAAAGGAGCACCCCAATCCTAAGGGAAGCATTCAAAGGCCCAGCCCCAGCTGAGTCAGAGCCACCTGGCAGGTGAAAGGATATCCCTAATGGCCTCCCAACCCAGTTTTCTCCAAGCAGGAAGCCCTCAGGGACTATTTCTCACCAATCACCTATTTAAGGCATGGAAGCATTTGGATAATATTTTTTTTCATTCAGAGCATTTTCATGAACAACCAACACTTAAAATTGTTTCAAGGCAATCATTAATGGTAGACTTATCCAAGAAAAGGAAGAATTAGAGGGAATTTATCACAGAATACTTATGAGGATGGTCTCCGGTTCTTCCTTTTTCAATAGTACCTGCTGTGTTGGTAGGCCATGTAGGCTGTAGACAGACATACAAGACATTGGCCTAGTCCTCAAGGAAATTTTTGTTCACACATGGAAATAAGGGCTGAGCCCAAGTACTTACAGAGTAGTGGAGTCTGTGCTCAGTGGCACAGAGTAATCAGTGCATAACAGAACAGCAAACTACTGCTAAGAACATAGAAAAAGAGGGAAAAGCTTTGTCTCTGGGAGTTAAGGTTGGAAGATACACTTAGACATGTCTGCAATGATTGAACTGGGCCTCAGGATAAACCAAATACAGGATGCTTCTGTAGATTTGAGGCAAAGTAAAACTATATTCAAATGTGCCTCAATGTCTCAAGAAGTGTGATGGCGGGGGTGGGGAGGGAGGTGTAAAATTGTGGTGAAGCCTACTCTTAGGCTTCATGCAGTAAAGCTGAATTGACAGAAGATTGTCTGCCCAAAGAGGAGGGAACTCCAAAGTCCAGTGCCCATTATCTGAAGAAGATGAGCAGTTCAGATCCTGTGATGGAAATCCCCAGTTTGGCTCATTGAGCCGCCAACTTGTTTTGATTCTATACTCACTTAATATTCTGATTATAAATTGGCTTCTAGTTTAAGTCTATCCATTAGGGAAATACTCTTCTACTCATGTGACACACATGCTTATGTCCATGTAGGTTATAGCTATCATTGTAAATTAATTAATGTAACGACATTCTGCAATGTGTGCGTGCACACAAATACATGCACATAGACATTAGTTCTATGAGCTCATGTGAAATGTATCCATTCCTAAGAAACAATTCTGCCCAGCATACATTGTTCAAAGCCTTGCTCCCTACCTACCAACCTGTGGATTGGAGACTGACATTAGTGATGCCTCAAGGCAACCTAATTGAGATCATTAGCAGCCAGCCATCTGCCCTCTTCTAGTGACACTGCAAGCTCACTAAATGCTTTTCAAATCAAGCTAAAACATAAACCAAGTGCTACAAACCACATGAGACCAGCAGAGGATGTACATTTCACTTCTAGCTGGAGTCATCAAGGAAACTCTATCCCTGAACAAAATATTGAGGCTCATTAGGCAAAGGGCCTTGGTGAATGGGAACCCCAAAGCCAAATCATAAGCCAGATGCAGAAGGCCATGCACAGACTGGGCAGGCAGGAGCTGCTAGGAACAGTGGGAGATAGTGTGGAAAAGGCGGTTTGGGCCATTGTTGGAGGCCTAAGCTGCTCAAATCAGGTCTTTGGATCATATTGAGTAGGGACTACGGACAATTGAAGGGTTTCACTAAAACAATTCATGCTGGAAGAACTATCCTATGATTGTAGTTGACAAGATGGATTCTACCAATATGTAGTTTAGAGGCAAATAGACATGTTTGGGCAGGGTTGGAAGTTGTTGTGATGAGATAACTATGGCCTCAAGTAGGATGGACGTGGATGGATGGATGAATGAAAAGGTAAGTGTAAGTGCTAGAAAAAGGGTGAAGGAAATTACTACTGAAGTGTCCATTAATTAGTCAGCCTCCTTTCTCTGGCTAAGATTTTTAAGTACAGTTATGCCCAGTCACAGGGCAGCATTGTACAATATCAGTGAAAAGGAGCATCTTACTTCGTTTTAATAAGTGAGGAACTAGCTTTAGGAAGATGGCAGTAAGATGAATGTTAGCTAAAGAGCAGGGATAAGGAATGCTGAGTAGCCCAAGGGAGGTCAGGCAAAGACTGAGGAATGAGGGTTGGGAAATACCAATTTGGATAAGGGTTGGGCTGGTGATTGTTTGTTTGTTTGTTTTGCATAGGTAATAAACAACAGAACTTATTTATTTATTTAAATCTTTAATATTTTTTCTATTACAATTGTCCCAATTTCTTTTTTCCCTTTCCCTTCCTCCTCCCAGCCCAACCCCACTCCCACAGTCAATTTCCTCTCCATTGTCCATATCCATGAGTCTTTCATACATGTTGTTTGACTAGGTCCTTCCCTGTCCACCATTCTCCTCATCCCTCCCATCCCTTTCAGCTATCAGTCTGCCCCATGTTTCCACATCGCTGGTCCTATTTTTCTTGTTTGTTTATTTTGTTCATTAGATTCCACTTATAATTGAGGTTATATAATACTTGTTTTTCACCAAATGGCTTATATCACTTAGCATAATAGTCTCCAGTTCCATCCATGTTGTTGCAAAAGGTAGGACTTCTTTCTTTCTGCTGTGTAGTTTTCTGTTGTGTAAACATACCACAGTTTTTTCATCCGCTCGTGTACTAATGGGCACTTGGGCTGATTCCAACATTTGGCCATTCTAAATAACACTGCTATGAATGTTGGGGTGCATGAGTTCTTCTGAGTTAGTGTTTCAGGATTCTTAGAGTATATTCCCAGCAGTGGAATTGCTGAGTCATAAAGCAGTTCCATTTTCAATATTCTGAGGAAATTCCCTACTGTTTTCCACAGTGGCTGCACCAGTCTGCATTCCCAACAACAATGTACTAGGGCTCCCTTTTCTCCACAACCTTGCCAGCACTTGTCATTTGTTAATTTGTTTATGATGGCCATTCTGACCAGTGCGAAGTGATATCTCACTGTGATTTTAACTTGCATCTCTCTGATGGCTAGTGATGTTGAGCATTTTTTCATATGTCTGTGGGCCATCTGTTTGCCCTCCTTGGAGAAGTGTCCATTCAGGCCCTTTGCCCATTTCTTTTAAAGATTTTATTTATTTACTTTTATAAAGAGGGGAAGGAGGAGAGGGTGAGAGAAGCACCCCCTACTGGAGACTTGGCCTGCAACCCAGGCATGTGCCCTCACTGGGAATTGAGCCAGAAACCCTTTGATTTGCTAGCCAGCACTCAATCCACTGAACCACACCAGCCAGGGCTGCATGTTTTTTAATTGATTGTTTTTCTTCCTGGTGTTGTACCCTATGAGTTCTTTATATATTTTGGAGATTAAACCCTTGTCCAATGTATCATTGGAAAATATGTTCTCCCACACAGTCAGTTCCCTTTTCATTTTGATGATGTTTTCTTTAGCTGTGCAGAAGCTTTTTAATTTGATGTAGTCCCATTTATTCTTTTTTCCCTTGCCCTAGGAGATATATCAGCAGAAATATTGCTATATGGCATGTCTAAAATTGTACTGCCTGTGTCTTCTGCTAAGACTCTTTTGGTCTCATGACTTATATTAAGTCCTTTATCCATTTTGAGTTTTATTCTGGTGTACGATGTAAATTGGTGGTCTAGTTTCATTTTTATGCAGGTACCAGTCCAGTTCTGCCAACTCCATTTATTGAAGAGACTATTTTTACCCCATTTTATGCTCTTGCCCCCTTTGTTGAATATCAATTTACCATGGACACATGGGTTTATTTCTGGACTTTCTACTCTATTCCATTGATCTCTGTTTCTTTTCTTATGGCAGTACCAGACTGTCTTGATTACAGTGGTCTTGTAGTACAGTTTAATATCAGAGATTGTGATCACTCCAACTTTGTTCTTCCTTCTCAAGATTGCTGAGGCTATTTGGGCTCTTTTTGGAATATTTGTTCTAGATCTGGGAAATATGCCATTGATATTTTGATAGGAGTTGAGTTGAATCTATAGATCGCTTTAGGTGGTTTGGACATTTTAATGATGTTAATTCTTCCAATTCATCAACACAGTATACACTTCCACTTATTTGTATCTATCTCAATTTCTTTTTTGGTGTTCTATAGTTTTCTGAGTATAGGTCTTTTATACTCTTGGTGAAATTTATTCCTAGGTATTTTATTTTCTTTTTGTTATAGTAAATAGGATTTTTTTCTTAGTTTCTCCTTCTGATACTTTGTTGTTTTTGTATAGGAATGCCACTGATTTCTGAATATTGACTTTGTATCCTGCTACTTTGCTGAATTCACTTATTAGGTCAAGTAGTTTTTTGGTGGAGACTACAGGGTTTTGTATGT
>PVKM010004375.1:24570-52564 GCA_004027735.1 Carollia perspicillata
TTTTTTTTTTTTTTTTTTTTTTTTTTTTTTTTTTTTTTTTTTTTTTTTTTTTTTTTTTTTGTCTAATCACTATGACTAGAACTCCCAGTACTTGTTGAATAGTATCCTGGTGAAAGTGGGCATCCTTGTCTTGTTCCTGAAAATAAGGGAAACATGTTTCTTTTTGCCCATTGAGTATGATGTTTATGTAGGTTTTTGGTATATAGCCTTTATTATGTTGAGGAATGCTCCCTCTATTCCCACTTTGCTGAGTGATTTTATGATAAATGGGTGCTGAATTTTCTCAAATGCTTTTTTAACATTTATTGATATGATTATGTTATGTTTATCTTTCATTTTGTTGATGTGATGTATTATGTTTATTGATTTGTGAATGTTATACCACCCTTGCATCTCTGGGATAAATCCCACTTGATCTGGTATATGATCTGTTTAATGTATTGCTGAGTCCAGACTGGCAATATTTTTAAGAGTTTATCATCTATGTTTATCAGATATATTGGCCTGTAGTTTTCTTCCTTTTTTGTGTCTTTACCTGGTTTTGGAATTAGTACAATACTGGCCTTGTAAACAGAGTATGGGAGCCTTCCTTCTTCTTGAATTTTTTGGAATAGTTTGAGAAGGTAAGTGTTAGTTCTTCTTTGAATGTTTGGTAAATTTCTCCCATGAAGCCATTCAATCCAGGGCTTTTGCATGCTGGGAGTTTTTTGAGTACTGCTTCAATTTCACTAGTTGTTATTTATCTGTTAAGGCTTTCTACTTCTTGATTCAGTTTTGGAAGATTGTGTGTTTCCAGATATTTGTCCAGTTTGCCCGGGTGTCCAATTTCTTGGCATATAGTTGTTTATAGTAATTTCTTACAATCCTTTGTGTTTCTGTGTTATCAGTTGTTACTTTTCATCTTTCATTTCCGATTTTATTTTTTTTGAGTCCTTTCTCTTTTTTTCCTGATGAATTTCATTAAAGGTTTGTCTATTTTGTTCATCTTTTCAAAGAATCAGCTGCTGGATTCATTGATTCCCTGAATTGTTTTTTTCAGTATCTATGTCATTTAATTCTGCCTTGATCTTGATTATTTCCTTCCTTCCACTCACTCTAGGCTTTGTCTGTTGTCATTGCTGTAGTTCTTTCAGATATAACATTAGGTTGTTCACTTGAGAGATTTCTCTCATTTAGGTAGACTTGTATTGCTATGAACTTCCCTCTCAAGATTGCCAGTGCTATGTTCCATAGGTTTTGGGTTGTTGTGTGTTCATTTCCATTTGTTTCCAGATACTTTTTTGATTTCTTCCTTGATCTCATTGTTAACCCATTTATTTTTTTAATAGCATGTTATTCAGTCTCCATGTCCTTGAATTTTTTTTTTCCTTTAGATTGGTTTTAGTTTCAAGCCATTGTGATCCAAGAAAATGCTTGACATGATTTCAATTTTCTTGAATTTGTTGAGGCTCATTTTGTGTCCTACCATGTGGTCTATCTTTGAAAATGATCCATGTGTGTTGAAAAGAATGCACACTTTGCTTCTTTGGGCTGAAATGTTCTGTAAATATCAATTAAGACCATTTGATCCAAGGTTTTGTTCAATACCACAATATTCTTTGCTTTGAGACAATTCCAAATTGTTTGTTTGGAATTCTTTGTTTGGAAGATTAATCTACTATTGACAGTGGAATGTTAAAATCCTTTATTATGACTGTATTGCTGTCAATCTTCTTAAAGTCCTCCAAGATATTCCTTATGTATTTAGGTGCTCCTCTATTGGGTGCATATATGTTCACAAGGGTTATATCCTCTTGTTGGATCTGTCCCTTAACTATTATTTAGTAACCTTCTTTGTCCCTTGTTATGGCCTTTGTTTTGAAGTTTATTTTGTCTGGTACAAGTATTGCTACCCCAGCTTTTTTTTTCATGTTCATTTGCTTGGAATAGTTTTTTCATCCCTTCACTTTTAGTCTGTTGATCTTTTGTTCTGAGGTGGATCACTTGCAGACAAGGTTGTCAAACTCATTTTCACTGGAGGCCACATCAGTCTCACAGTTGCCTTCAAAGGGCCAAATGTAATTTTAGGACTGTATAAGTGTAACTACTCCTTAGCTAGGGGCAAGGAGCTTGGCCCTGCTGCCAGGTAGAAACAAGGTGCTGGGTCAGATAAAACAAGGTAGAGGGCTAAATTTGGCCCTCAGGCCTTGTTTTTGCCACCTGTGATTTGGTGGATTCTGTTTTCTTATCCACTCAGCTACCCTATTTCATTTGATTCGAGCATTTAATCCATTTATATTTAAGGTTATTATTGATATATATTTATTTATTGCCCTTTTTTCCTTTGAACCTGCATTCCTCTCTCTCTATTCCTTCTCCTTAAAGCAGTTCCTTTTGCATTCTTACAGTTCTGGCTTGGAGAAGATGTCCTCTTTTAGCCTGTCTTTTGTCTACAAAGCTCTTCATTTCACCTTCCATTTTAAATGAGAGCCTTGCTGGATAGAGTAGTCTGGGTTGCAGGTCCTTGCTTTTCATTACTTGAAATATTTTATCCCAGTCCATTCTGGCTTGTAGTGTTTCTCTTGCAAAATCAGCTGATAGCCTTATCAGAGCTCCATTGTATATTACTAGCTGTTTCTCTCTTACTGCCTTTAAGATTCTCTCTTTGTCTTTAAATTTTGTCCTTTTAAGTATGATGCATCTTGGAGTGAACCTCTTTGGGTTTACTGTGATTGGGACCCTCTGTGCTTCCTGAACTTGTGTGGCCTTTCCACCTCACCAAGTTAGGGAAGTTTTCTGTCATTACTTTTTCAAACAGACTTTCTATACCTTGCTTCTTTTCTTTTCCTCTGGTAATCCTATGATGCAGATGTTGTTACATATCATGTTACCCTGAAAATCTCTTAAACTATCCTTGTTCTTTTTTAATCTTTTCTCATTTTGTTGCTCTGATTGGGTGTTTTTTCCTGCCTTGTCTTCCAGCTTGATAATTGGTTTTCTGCTTTATCTAGCCGTATTTTAATTCCTTCTAGTGTATTCTTCATGTTCTCCTAGTTCTTATTTATAATTTTTATGTCCTTTTTCATGCTGCTGTAGTTTCCACTATGTCCTTTGTAGCTCCCATAAAGTTCCTTGTAGTTCTCATTATGTTCCTTGAGCATCCTTATAACCATTATTTTTAACTCTATGTCCGATAGATTGCTTGCCTCAATTTCATCTAGCTCTTTGCCTGGGGATTCCTTTTTTCCTTTTGATTGAGGTTTGTTTCTTTGTATTTCCATTTTAGGTGACTTTTTTGTCCTTGTCTTCATTGGGTGGTCTTCTGGAAGGAGTTCTATGGGACTAAGTGTGCAGTCTTTTTTATCTCATGAGCTCTGTGCTCTAAGGATGCCCTTTACTTAGTTTATGTGGGCTCTGTTATTGTACTTAGGCTTTGATTTTGATGGCTTACTCATTGGTGGGTTCTCCTTTTTCGCTGGCTTACTGAGACTTACAGCCCCCTTCATGTCCTGTATGCTGTTGTACAGGTAGTGGCAGAACAAAGCAAAACTACCCAGAAAACTAAACCCATGCCTGCAAAAATCCCCCACCACCATCACATCAACAATATCAATAGCAAACGAGCAAAGATTAATAAAGGTGGAAAGAGATTAAGAATATTATAAGATAGAAAAAATAATATGATAAGACTAAAGGAGAGAAAATGATTTTGAGAGGAAAGAAGAAGAAATAATAAGAGTGGGGAATAGAAACAAGGTGAATAAGGGGGAAAATAAAATTTAAAACATAAATAAAAAAGGAAAGGGTAATGGCAAAATGGGGTAATAAAGGAAAGAGTGTAATATGAAGTTTGAAATAAAATTTTGAAATAGTGAACCAATAATAAAATTGAAGAAAAACTTCAACAGGGTCAATAACAACAACAGATGAGCAAAGATTAATAAAGATGGAAAGAGAATAAGAATATTATAAGAATGAGAATATAAGATATCTACAGTAAAAAAATGATTTGAGATTATAGCAAAATAGAAATAATAATTGTAAGGAACAGAATCTAGGCTAGGAAAAGGAGAAAATAAAATTCCAAACTCAAATAAACAAGGGAAGGATGAAGACAAAATGTAGTAAGACAGGGTGAGAGTAACCTATGAGATTTCAAATTTTTTAAAAAGTGAACAAATAGAAATAAAATTGAAGAAAACAGCAACAACTGCAATATCCACACCAAACAAGCAGTGATTAACAAAGATGGAAAGAAAATAAGAACAGTATAAGAAAGAAAAAAATGTGAACTGTCTAAAGGAAATAAAATGATTTTGAGAGGATAGAGGGAAGAGAAATGGTAAAAGTAAGGATTGGGAACAAGGCATAGAAAGGGGGAAAATAAAATTTAAAATGAAAATAAGAAAGGACAGGAAGAAGTCAAAATGGAGTAGGATAAGGGAAGGGTACAATGTGAGATTTGAAATAAAAGTAAGACTAAAAGAACAAAAATATAAATATATATAAGTTAAAAATAAAAAATAAAAGACAAAAATAATGAATTTGTTAGAATACAATTGAAGAAAAAGAGGAAATGTTCAAAGGTTATGCAAGAGGAAAAAAAATAATGCAAATTCTGAAGAAGAACATGGCGAAATTCATCTCAGCAGAGTTTGGTGTTTTCCTTCTGTCTTCTCCTTCTGAATCTGCCTCTGGCTTTATATCAGCTCAAGGTCCAGGGATGGGTCATCCAACTTCTGGCAACACGGCATGTATTACCTTCACCTGCCTTTAGAAGGGGCTTCTATTGAGATTGGGAGAGTGGGATGCCGGGGTCTCCCCCGGGAGGTCTTATGGGAAAATCGTGGGGTGTTCCCTATGTTCCTGCACTGCCCATCTTTATCTGTCCCAGCTCATTTCCAATAATGTATAGTTTCTGATGAACTAACTAGCTGTCCATTTCAAGGAGGTGGCCCAATCTATGGAAGAGGGTCAGCTCTTTTCTGATTGGTGCTGATGGCAGCTCTGTCTGGGAGCCAAGGATGGGCAGGGCCCTGATTCCCCCTTGCTGCACCTGTTATAGATTGTAATTGCCTTGCTGGCCTCAGTGGAATAGGACATGGGAAGCAGTGTATTTTTCTCCCTGAGAGAAGTACAAAATGGAACCTTTAGGAGTTTGTCTTCCTGTCTTTCTCCTGCGCATATGCACCCTGCAGGGAGTTCTTGAGCCTGTCCTGCCTGTTTTGCAGAACTTCCCCATTGGATGAGGATGCAGTGCTTGCAATTCTGCAGGAGGCGGGGGCTAGGCACATCCTTCTCTTCCCAGAGGTTTGAACTCTGCCAAGGAAGAGGGCTATGCCTGTCTGTAAATAATCTCAGGTGCTCAAGTCTTGCCTGTCCAGTTCCCAACACACTTCCTTCGCAGCAGACACATTCCAAACTCTCTGCTCTGCACAGCCGCCAGCCTGCTAGCTGCCCCAGGCTGGGGCCCAGAAATCCCCTTACTGTGTAACTTTCCGATCCGTCTACCCAGCTGTATTGAGTGGGAGCAAACGACACTTTCAAACTTGCCCCTTTGCTGACAGGGCAGCTGTGCATGGAGTCCCTGCCCAGAATGCTTCAGCTCACCTGTTAATAAGTCTTACTGTGGCACACCCACTGCAGTACCGAGTCACTCTCTGGTTCTCTGTGCACACTACCTCTCCAGAAATCCAAAAGTCTCTCATGATTACAGCTGTGGCCAGCCTCCGCCTGACCGAGGTGCATCCCCTGACCCTGTTGGGAGATAGAGTCCCTCTCTCTCTCTCTCTGGGACTCTCCCAGTTGGTGTTTGGCACTGCAGCTATGGACATGCTGCTTGCTGTGTGTCGGTCCTGGTGGTCTAGATGAGTTAGAGTCAGAAGTGGATTAGACAGCTTCGACCAAGAGGGAAACAAAGAGTGAGTGATTGAAGCTACATGTTAGAGTAATCAGCTCGACACATAGAAGAAGAGGTCTCAGTAAAGGGAACTTCAGTGAAGAACTGTAGGTCTGGGGCTGGTAAACTATAATTGATCACAGTGAAATGTATCTCAGAATCTGGTGGAGTTAGGATGCAGGTAACTTCACAGTAACCCTTGGTAGGACTAACCACACTGCTTGGGTGTTAAGATAAGCTGCATGTTTGGAACTCTTGTATATCGCTGGTGGGAATGTAGAAATGATGCGTTTGCTGCGGAAAAGTTTGGTGGTTTCTCAGAAAGGTAAACGTATGATCCAGCAATTCCACTTCTAGGTATGGAAAAAACGAGAAAATGGACAAGATTTAAAAGCAGGGATTCAAATATGCTGGTACACTAATATTTGTGAATAATATATTCACAACACACAAAGGTGTAAATAACCCCACTGTCCATCAATAGATGAATGGATAAACCAAACATTGTACAAACATACAATTGAATCTTATTCAGCCATAACAAGGAATGAATCTTGACAACATTATGCTAAGTAAAATAAGCCAGGAACAAATGGACAAATATTGTATGACCACACTTAAATAAAACATGTTGACTACTTCTATAAAATATTTATATATTTTATTTATAAAACATAGGGTGGGGCAAAAGCAAGTTTACAGCTGTTCATATGGAAAATAATACAGTAATTAATAAATAATAATATAATAATAAAGGCTATGTTTCCCATACAACTGTAGACTACTTTTGCCCCACTCTGTATATAAAATTCATAGAGCCGGAAAGTAGGTTACTGGGGCCTTGGGGTGAATGGGGAGTTACTGCTTAATGGTTACACTGTTTTCATCTGGGGTAATGAAAAAGTTTTGAAAAAAAATGGTGGTGATATTTTCACAACACGAACATACTTAATGCTGTTGAATAGTACACTTAAAAATTATTAAAATAGTAAATTTTATGTTATTTATATTTCACCACAATTTAAAAAATATTTTTAAGAAAGAGAAGCTGCAAATACTGCTTAAAAAGTTAAGAATAAGAGATAAAATGAAGCTTGAGCCTATGAGTTCCTGAGAGTCCTGCCTCTCTCCTCAGCAATGCTGGGCCCCACGGTGGCCACCCTGAGAGGGTGGGCGGGGCCGCTGTGGGACCACATGCACCACAACTGGAACTGCCAGGCCACATCCCAGCAGCCCCCAGTGACTCCGAGTCAGTCCTGTGGGGTCTAAATAGCTTCATCAGCAATTGGGATTAGCTCCACTGGCAGTCCTGTGTTAGAATACACATGGGACCAGGGGGGTATCAGGGGTTCTGCTTTATGCAGCTTTTGGTTTGGTAGAACGCTAGAGAGTGCAGCTTTTGCTGTCATGATTGTTCTAAACTTCAATGCTCACATATTTTTGTTTCAAATTGGTTTGTGTGCATGGACACAGCCTAGGTTTGTGGGCAGAGAGTATATTTTGCCAATATGGAGAGAATGAATCAGTTTTCTGTTACCTAAACCAGACCTTGTTTTCAGTCTTGATTTGATAAATGGTCTCCAGCCTTTGAGCCAAGGAAAAGTTGGAGTCCCACTACTTAATTGTATGTTTTCCAGTTTACAGTAGTTAACTTTTCTATGCCTTGTCTCCTTTATTTAGGGCAACATTCAAAGAATAATAAGCACTACACCTCACCTTAGTTTGGGCTTATTTCTAGACTGCTGTGTAGAATAGTCATAACTAAAAGATATTTATTGTCTTTCAAGAATTTTCAATAAGTTTGTGAAGAGGAAAAAATTGTCTCAAATTTTGTTAGTATTTTCCAGTCAAATTATTAAAGGAGTAATTTAATATTTTTTCAGTGAATGCAGCATTAATTTGCGTATTAAATTATATTACATCTGCCTCCATTAGTGAAATTATTTTTAGATATAGACAATAATACGGTCTTTTGCAATATTCAAATTGTGGTGTAAGGAATAGTGCTGGTTCAATTGTACATTGAGATACTTTCTAAAACATCTCAATTCTTCAGTGTTCATTCTTCTCCCAAGTTTGGGTTCATGGTTCTGGTGCTGGTTGCGAAGTTGTTTGTGTGTATGAGGATGACCAGGTAAAAGAGCAGCTATTTTTGTTTAGTTTGTTTTTTCTTGTCGTCCTATGCCAGAAAAAGAATGAAATTCTCCAATTTAAAGACATTTATTAAATGTCCTGTGTGTTAGGCTAAGTGCAATTGTGGACAAGACAGGCACAGCACCATGAGTGAGGCTCTGCCAGAAGACAGCTGGGCATCTTGGGACAGACAGAGTTGTGACTGCAAAATTACAAATCATTCCAGTGAAGAAGAAATGGAGAAAGTATGTACAGTAATCAGTTTGGCTGCCTCGGGAGCCTTCTGACAAGGTCAGATTTTAAAAAGGCAGACACAAGTCTTATTAAATTAGCAGATGACATGAGGCTCAGAGAGATAGCGGGGATATGCTGCCTGACAACATTCAAAAGGGTCTCAGCAGGCCAGGATGATAGGCACGTCTACAAGGAAGAAAGTTAAAAGGGGTATTTTTAAGGTCTGGAACTTGGATACAAAAAGAACACCGCCACCCGAGGATAAAGGATGTATGGTTATCAGGTATGGAAAAATTTTAATTGAAATAAACTGAAGTTGTGAGTCACCAATATGGTGAAAGCTTTCCAAACATGCATAAGCTTTCCAGAATGCATATGGAACCCTAGATGGTATTAATAGACTATGGTATTTACTAAAAGAAAAATGATAGCGTAGAGCATTTGCAGGCAATATACCCAGATAGATGTCAAGCAAATGCCCTCTGGGTTTAGATGGCTGTTTTTCAGATCACATCTCCAGCACATTAGGGGATAGAATCTCTTTAGGAGTGATTTAGTATAAAAATATCAGAATTGCACTACACTTCTTTAACTTGAATTAGGAATGTTCATTTGTTCACTGATTTTTTGGTGAGAAGCCTTGTTCTTTGACGGCGGAGCTGACCTTCAGTCAGAACACACCAGTATGGCCTTATCTGTGGTTGTGACTGCCTCCATTCTCATTGGCTAGGTGTGTGTTCTGATTGGTTATAACAATACTTAAAATATTATTTCCTCAGGTTATGAGTCCCCTGACTGGAGTTTTTATTTCTTATTTAAATAAACCCTATCTTTAATGAATCATCTAAGATTTCTAGCTTCTTTTTTTTTTTAATGGAGCAAGTGCATCAAGATATCTTCCAACCAATCCAAATCTTTCTAGAATTTTTAGTTTTTTTTTCCTTTTACAATGTCCTTGCTCTTATTTATTTCAACAACAACATTTTAAGACTTATCTTCAACAAGTTTCCCCAACTATTCTATTTAATTTTCATATAAATAATGCCCCCTTTCACTCATTTCATCAACTCATGTAATATTTTATTAAATTATATAATAAAAATGTCCAATGTAACTGGCAGAAACAGGATGGGGACAGACAGCTGTCTCACACACAACTCAGGAGAAGTTGGTGCGTTCTAGAGAAGAGCCCACTAGCTGTCAGCAGTCAGTATACTGCGAAACAGAACTGTAATCAGAGTGCAGTTACCAGATGGTTATGGGAACTGAAAGGTGGCTTATGATTGAAGCAAGTACAGGCATTTAGTGGAAAAAGGGGTTGATTCAATTATATGAATGCCCTCGGCTAGCAGAAGGTTTATTACGTGGAGGATTCTCTAGGATGAGAGAGAGAGAGACATGGAGAACATATATCATTGAATAACACTATAAGAAGACAAATTTCAGCTCTTACCAGTATGAATTTTAATAAAGAACATGAAGATGACATAGGCTCTCTTGACATTGATGGTGCAGAACAAATTCAGGATATTGTGGAAACTTTAATTAGATAATAATAACTTCTATAATTATTAGGGAAATCAGTAATTGAGGAAAATATACTAAGAAGGAATAGGCAGAAAATATTCTTTGGGCTTTTCAACTGCCAAAATAAGGACAGTCCTAAATGTCATAACTTCATCTTAACTTGAAAAAAATACATTTTTTTTGTTTAAAAGAAATATTATTGTCTCAAGATGTCTGAAATCTAACTGGAATATATATACCTATAGTATACGCATTACATATGTATTCTTATTCTTTTTCAGTATGAGAATGTCATATCTCAAGTCAAGGAGTAAAACAAAGAAACAAGTTTTACTAGTATTATTGACAATAATATTTCATGAAAAAAGCTTATTTCACATCTCCACTACATGAAAATTTGTTGAATGAATTTGCTATGAATTTAAAAAGACAAATCTTAAAAGAAATATAAAGGTTGAAATTGCTTAATAGTGCTTACTTTGAAAAATATGGTTCTGGTCCTACATACCCAGTTGAATAAACTCCATTGGCACAGTCATAGCTCTCAGAGCCCGGACATCTAATAGCATAGATATTCCTTTGTTTTCCTACACAATAGTTGCATTGTATTGAGACAAGACACAATAACTGCATTATAAGTAGTCTTTAACTTTAGATAGTTGTCACATTTTGAGGAACATAGTTTGAGCCCCCAGTATATCTTTGTTCCATTCTTTATAGTGTTTTACTTTACTTCATGGTCAGTATGTACCTATAAATTTCCAATTTAAAATCCCTTTAAAGTGCATTAATATGGACAGGAAAACTACCTTCCTTTCACATGTGGTTGCACCTATCCAAATTAACTGAGTCTTCTTCACGAAGTGATTTATCACATCTGGACCCTCTAACATGAAAGGCTGATCTTCAGTGGGTACTGATACTTGTGGTACTATCTATAGTCTGCATCTGTTCTGATTGGTGGGTGCTAACCAGCTTCCATTCTGACTGGCTAGTACCTGTGCTGAATTAGTTGTTAGATTTGTTTGCTATCACCACCTTAGAATCCCCCGAAGAGCCTAATACCCAGGAAATGCTCAGGCTCCACATCTCCCTCATTCTGTTTTATTTGTTCTGAGGAGGTACCAACTTTCTATGTCAGTGTTTCTCAAACCATCTGTGTAAATGACCAGTCATTGCCATTGTTGTCTGGAAGTTGCTGCAATCTCAGATTGCTATAAAAGTTTCTAAACACAGAAGCATTTATCTTGGACTCGTGACACTTTGTGGATCATAGTTTAAGAAGCTCTGATTCTGACACAAACACAGAGTAATGAACCACAGGCTTAGAGAGCCTGGGTTGTCATCAGTCATTGCCTGCCATGTAATTGCTTACATAACTACTTGTATTTTACATTTTAATTGACAGAAGGCATTTTTTTTTAGTCAGGACCATTTATTATAAAGAACTGGTCCACATGACTATGGATGCTGGTAAGGCCCAAGGTCTGTTGGGTGAGTCAGCAGGCTCAAGACCCAATATTTCAGTTCAAGTTTGAAGGCAGGAAAAAGGCTGATGTTTCAGTTCAAAGAGTATAGGCAGGAAGAACTGTCTCTTACTAAGGGGAAGGTCAGCCTTTTGTTCCATTCAGGCTGTCAACTGATTGGATAAGGCCCCCTCACCTTAGGGAGTGCAATCTGCTGTACTCAGTCTACAGATTTAAATGCTAGCCTCGCTCAACAACATACTCAGTCTACTGACAAATGCTAACCTCATCCAAAAACACTGTCACAGAAACACCCAGAATAATGTTTGACCAAATATCTAAGCTCCCCTTGCCCAGTCAGGTTGACCATAAAATGAATCACACTATGACACATAGGAAAATGCCAGGCCTTTATCAAACCTGCTGTATCAGGCATTACCTAAGGCTCTGAGGTACACAGGATGACAGAGATCCAGGTTTTGGCCTCACTAGCTTTACATCAAGTATGGGCAAGGGGAATGTAGGTAGGATGCACTCAAACCATTATAATGCAATTTAATAAATAAGTTAATAAAGTCATATCCAGGGTGGTGTCGGAGACGTCTGTAGCCCCCAAGAGTTCCATAATCTTGGAATAAAGTTTAATATATATAAAGTCTAATATATATAAAGTCTAATATATAATATATAAAGTCTAATATACATTAATATTCATATATATATTCATATATATTTTAAAAGCCCCCCTGACCCATCTTGATAAATGTTAAATAGTAATAGACACATAATAGATTCCCAATCAGTACATGTTTCTCAATCAAGAGGTTGTTTGCCCTCCTTTTTTTAAAAAGCAAACTATCACCATGCTAAGTATCCTTTCCAATGAATATAAGCAATCACTGTCATTTGTGTTTCACTGTATTGGCCCCATTCACATTTAATCACATCATGTTCCAAACATTGTAACTGAAGTAGAATCCTTGAAACCCCAGTAAAACAGAGGTGTGGTTAGAACCTGAGCTAGGTTTTATACACCTACTGGGCTGCTAGGTAAAGACTCCCAGGACCCATCTTTCAGTTGACTTAAGTGGCTGGAAATAATTTACTGCAGCACCTCTGCCTTTGAAAGGCACTGGGGACCTATTATTTTAATCCTTGTACAGCCTGATTTATCCCTTCAAACATCTGTCAGCTGTGCTTTGTCTCGAAATTGGTACCGATGCTACTGCTGATTTTCCAACAGCAGCTGGGCGACGTTCATTAGTTAGACTCTCAGAGGGTATGTACGGCTATAATATTTTCTTTTACTAATGATCTCTGAAGCATTGAATATTATGCATCCCATATCTATAAGAAATCTTGAATTTTTATTTCCCTACTTCAAGATTTGAAGCATTAGGTTTTACTCAATTAGCTAAACTATTAACCCAGTCTCTGAGTCTGGAGATATAAATATAAAACAGACTTTAAGTTTCTGATTTAAATAGTTGGCATTTAACACAGGGGAGAGAGCACAGCCCATCTCCCATCATATATAAAGAAGAGCTAACATTTTTTCTTAAATAACTTCCAGATTAGTTTGTCAATAGAACATCCCTTGGTTTAGCTTTCATTAAGTTTAATTGCGCTCACATCACTTTGCCTCCTTCTGTATTCAGAATGGAAGCCAGTTTCTTTGGCCCTCCTAAACTTCCCCATCTTGCCTTTGATTGGCTATTGTTAAAGCTCTTATTTGTCTGCTTAAAGACTTCAAGATCTTTCACTTGTTTTGTTCCTAATACCTGGAATTTTACTTTTCGCGTGCAGACAAAGGCAAGAGCATTTTACTCTGTATTTGAAGCATTTAATATTCTCAGTCAAAGAAGTTGTCTGCCCCTCCAGCCTCATTGTTACTAAGTTTTCTTTAGGTTATTTGAGAGTGGAGAGGGGTGGAATAGGAAGGCAACTTAAGACAAATTTAAAATCTTCTGTAATTCACCAGGTGCTATGAGTGAGAGCCATGAGGTAATGTAACATCATAGGCCAACTTTGTAATTTTACTCAAGTCAGGACCTGATTCTGGACTATATTAAAAGATAAACAGTCTCTAACAAATATTAAAGTAGCCTCGATGTTGGAGAGGATTCTCCCAAGATTCCTCTGCACTAGCACTAAACCATGGTTTACCCTAAACCAGATTAACAACCGTGCCCCTCCACCTCTCCCGTCCTCTCCTAGGCAGGCTGCAGGACCTGCTCCCTACAAAAACGAGCTGTGCATGTGTGTGTACGGCTCTCACAAAGAAGTGGAATGTTATCTGGTGAATCTCTCCAAATGCACTAAGACAGATTCTGTAAGTAGGCCTGAGCCCCCAGTTGAAGGAGAGTTTCCACAGCATATGGATGACACTGCTGTACAATGCGTACTATAGACCATGAGTTCTTTGAAGTGTGGATTCACGTCAGTCATCTGTGTATCTCTCTGAAATATTGAAAAGCAGCATCACATAATGGGAAAGACGTAGAATTTAAAGTTAGACAACCAGGGTCTCAAACCCATATTCTGATCTGTCCAAGCCTGAATTTCCTCATCTGTACTATGCAGATAATACCCCTCCATCTAATCCTAGTCATCAAACACATAGTAAGCCATCAACGAATGCTCTTCCTTAAACCTCCCTCCGAGTGACTTGCGTACAGTTAGTTGGAGCTCAAAAAATATTGTGGCTCTTCTCCAGGACCTGTTTTTATTTCCTCTTGCTGTCTTCCTCTATCCTATCCACATTTGTACTCCTATCCCCTCTTTTAAAATTCTTTCTACTTTCCTTAGTTCGCCGGTAGTTTTTCCCTTCAGCATACATTTACAACTTAAATCTGAGAGTTGTACTCAGTTCTGCCAGGCATTCCCTAGGCTGGCTGATACTCTTCCAAACTAAGGATATCATTGACCTTTATTCTAAAACAAGGAATAGCCCACCCACCCATTTCCCACCCACTTGGGTCAGCAGATTGCAAATTCTCCAGAATTAAATAAGCTGTCGTCCCACTGAATTCCTCCCAACTGCCATACTTCCTATTTGGTTGCTCTTGCTCCCCCACAGAAGGTCAGAAGGTATCATCGTGAATAGTTTTACAATTGAGCCTATTTACCACATTTACAATTCTTCCTGCCTGTCTTTGTTGCCCTTCCGAAAACACAGTTCTCTACATCTCTCTCAAATTACCTCCTTTCCAGTGCAAGGTAGCTCTTGTTTGAGGCTCCAGGGAATGAGAACAGATGTGAAATTCTCCTGCAGTTAGAAGATATCAGCGCCACTGTGGTTCAGCCGTCGATATGAACCAACAGATAATTACAGTTTAAAATTAGTATTTTAATGAACCAGTTTTAGCAAATGTAAATGAAATCTCCCAGGTATTCAAGAAGCGAGCAGGAGGGAGGACATTAACTGAGATGTCCAACAGACGGATGGTCAGCAGGTGCTGGTCTGATAGAGTTGAATGTTCCAGTTTTTATGTGCTGCACAAGGCAGGGAAAAGTCCATAGTTAAAGGTGAACAGAAATGCCAGAAGAGTGTTAAAAAAATTCCACTGAGTGAATTTGAAGATTTACTTGGCTTTATTTAATGATTCATGAATTGAGCAGCATACTTTCTTAGCAAATAGAAAGGAGCTCCAAGGAGCTGTACAAAATGGAGGGCTTTTATAGACAGAAGGGGGCAGAATAAAGAAGTTTGCAGCAAGGAGTGGATTGTTTCAGGCAAGATCACCTTCTTTTGGGGAAGGCTGAAGGTCTGTTGGGCAGATTACCTCACTAGTGCTGACCAGGTAATTCCACATTGACTGGGTAAAGGCCACATTCCTGGGAGAGGCTGAAACTGAAATTAAGCCTTGGTTTGCTAATGTAGGGCTTAGAATAAGTGACTATTTTGGGCCCCTCGTTTTTTTTTTTTTAACATGAGCAATGTCAAATTTTAATCAATCATAAAGCTGAGGCTTCACTTCAAGAACCTCAAATGAAATATCAGTGCAAGCCCTGGCAGGTAGCTCAGTTCCTTAGAGCATCTCCCAGACACACTAATGTCCAGTTTCGATGCACAGTCAGGGTACATACAAGAATCAACCAACAAATGTATACATAAGTGGAACAATAAATTTCTCTCTTCTCCCACACTCTCTCTCTCTAAAATCAATTTTAAAAATGTAAAGTATTAAATATCAGTGCAAAATATAGGAAAATAAGTTCCTCATCCATTTAAACCTAATATCAAGGTTCTCTTTTTCCCTTTCAGAAATGAATGGCATCATTAAATATTTATGTGACCTGATACCTGGCAATAATTGTTAGCAATATCATAAACTGTTTCAGCAAAATAGAAATGTCAGAAACCAGATGTTAGTAGGTAAAATTGTTAAGGTTTATTTTTAAAATGTTTATAGTGCTAAATATGTATTTTGCTAAGGGCTTGGTTGTTATACAACCTACTCAATTAAAAGAAAGTCATAGATAATGTTAAAAATGGTTTGATGCTGGATTAAAATGGACTATTAGAAGCATCCCTGTAGGGGCAATAAAAGGAGCTGGGCCCTGTTTATTTTCCAAGGCTCACTTGCTTGGGAAACTTGGATTAGTTGCTTAAACTGTCTGTGCCCTGATCGCTCATCCTCCAAATGAGGCTGTTACCATTTGCCTTACATGGCTTACTGGGAAATAGAGAAAACAGAATTCGGTGATGTTCTGACACTGCACCGCTAGCACAAGGACATTAAGGCATGTAAATGAAACAGTGTCGTGTTATTACACAGAATGTGCATTGAGGAGACCTACCATATATTAGCACACTAGCCTCAATTTATATCTTAATATATTTTGGGTTAAAAGCTGCTATTAACAAGAAATAAATGAATATGTTTACAAGACTGGCGTCTTGCACTCCAGCAAGAGGCTGGCTGGGACCTGGTAGGCTACTTGCTCGCTCAAAGTTATGACTCAGTCTGTTCCCTGAAGAAAATGTCCCCTCGGCTAGCATCTCTGCTTCTCAAAAATTGGGTACAGTAAGATCTATTGTCACTTTCACCCCACCTAAGATCCTAAGGCCACATCTCATCCCAGGAGCTTGATGCTGTTCTAAAAGAGAGGGGCCTGCCTTGCCCTCTCTATTGACGATGACTCTTTTTCATGGGCTATTCACAAGGTTTCAGCTGGTAACCCAGGGTGTATTGCTTCACTACATTCTCTGTTTGGCAGCTCCACCCTGGGCCAAGATTGGATAAGGGAAAGCACCCTCCGCTGCTGTTTTCTCTCAGGGCTATAGGGCAGCCCTTGCATTTAAGAAGACATTTTTGTCCACAAAGTTAAATGTGTACTTTATTAACAACTGCAAAATGGGTTCTCATCCATTTTAATTTTCTCTACTTATAGATGAAATTTTGTTACTTACTGTTGATTAATTTGTTACTTACTGTTGATGAAATTTTTGTTACTTAATGTTGATTCTTTGTATCATATGTTTATATATATACCCATCATACATTTTCAATATTTTTTTCATTTCTGTTCATTGTACTGCATAGTCATTAACCATCATTTCCCACATGTTATGCTAGGCATCATATAAAAGTGTGTTAATTACCTTATTGTGTACTGCCCAGGAATTGAAGTAGTTTGATTCCTAAAATTCTTTACCCTTTTCAATTTCACCAGACACTAGAAGATTAAGTGATTCTACTTTGATAGTAAATTGCCTGAATTCATTAACAATGGTACAGTCATATTTTAGTTCACGAATTTTATTTGGGAGTAGTTATTCAGTTACACCTGCTTACTGTTAACTATTTTTGAAATATAGAAATGCATTAAAAATAGGAGATAAATTATCAATGAACTTTCTGCTGTTAGTTCATGAGTTATTTAGGATATTTTTCTTTTTAAAAATTCATTTTTAATATAGCATATTTGAAATAATACCTTATATATAATTTCATAGCTATTTTAACCCAATATTATGAAACTAAGCATTCTCCGTGTTATTACAACCCATATCATTACTAAATCCTAGTTAATAAACTTTTAAGTAAGTGTATCAAAATCATTTAACAATTTTCTTAAATGTTTAGGGATTTTAGTTGTTTGTAGTTTATTATGGTATAAATAATACTATAATGAACATCATTGTACATACATCACTGTTGGTATTTTGAAAAAATTTTAAGGTCTAGTACTTCAGAATTGAAATTATTATATCAAAGGGAATCAAGAATTTAAGGCTTTTTGTGCATATTATAAATTGCTTTCCAGAAATGCTCTAATAATTTATATTGCCATAACAAAGTGGAGGAAATGTCCTTTTCAGAAGTAGATACTTTCTTTCTGAAAAAAAAGTATGTTTCCTAATATGTCAGCCACAAAAGTATATGTTCTTTAATTTGTACTTGTTTGGTTAGTAATAAGGTTGGACTTTTCATTGTATGAAGTATTCCATTTATATTTTCTCTAAAGAGAATTACTTTATCAGTTTATTATTTTTACTTTTCTTCAATATATGCATTTTGAAATTACCAAAGTAATGTAGGCTTAATGTAGAAAATGAAATAGAGATAAGTGCAAAGAAGAAACTATTCAACTAAGAACCCATTATCGTCAGACAACCAGTTAATGTTGTGATATATGTCCCACCAGTAATTTTTAATGTGTATATAAACTATTTTTTACAAAAGTGTATCATTTTTCCTCACTTAACATATTACTAAATGTCTTTTATTTAAATTATTTTAATGAATCTTCATATAAGATATATTTTAATGTTTTCATTAAATGGATATACTGTATTTTTTGGCCATTATGAATGCTATAATTAACATGCTGATACCCGACACAATTTAGCTGATACCTAAATTGTGTGCATCATATCTTTTTAAATTTTAATAAACTTTTAGGATATATAACTTGCCTAAAATAGAATTAACTTATTTGAAGAATACAGTCCCAAGAGTTTTGACCAGTATATGCATGTGTAACCACCACCACAACCAAGGTACAGAACTTTTCCATCACCTTGAAAACTTCTCTGAAGTCCCTTTGTTGACAAAAAGCAACACTTGGTCAAAGGAAACCACTGATCTGCCTATAGATTAGTTTTGCCTGTTGTAAAATTTCATATCAATAGACCATACAGTATATATTTACTCTTATTTTCTCAGTCAGTAGTTTGTTCCTTTTCATGCTGAGTAGTATTCCACTGTATGAAATTATTTATTTTATGGCTCTTTAGAGAACTGCACTGTTACCTAATAGTTTTATTGTTTTTATTTTCCATGTAGTTGTCCATTATTTAATTATCCATATTTTATTTTATATTATTTGAACATTCATATTGTTTTCAGCTTGTGGCTATTATGAATAAAGCTGCTATTAATATTTGTGTAAGAGTCTTTGGACATATATATTTATTTCTCATGGATAAACACCGAGGAGTAAAGTTGCTGGGTTTTAGTGTAGGTCTATCTATAACTTAATATGAAACTGACAGACCGCTTTCCAAAATGGCCCTTTACTTTTTACTTTCCCACCAGAAATGTACAAAAGTTTAGTTAATCCACACCTCTGCTGCCATTTGGTACGTCATTCTTTTTCATTTTACACACTGTAGTGGGTATTGTAGCGCTATCTCAGGTGGATTTCATTTTAATATTCAGGATATGACTAATGTGATGGAACATTTTATAATGAGTAAATTGGCCATTTGCATATCTTTTGTGAAATATGTCTTCTTTTGCTTAACTGTTTTTCTTATTTTCAAAAATTAGATTGTATGTCTTATTATTGAGTTGAATGACTGCTTATTATTGAGTTGAATAACTGTGTTCTGGATGCAAACCCTTTGTAAGATAAATGTATTGTGAATATGTTTTCACAATCTGTGACTTGTCTTATATTTTTTAACAGAATCTTTCAAAGATCAAACATTGTTAAATTCTGATGATATACAATTTTATTAATTATTTTACGGTTTCCAGTTTTGATATCCAATGGAATAAACCTTTATAGACCAAGGTCTTGAAGATTATTTACTTTTTTTTTCCTAGAAGTGTTATAGTTTTAACTTGTATACTTAGCTCTAAGATTCATTAGATCTAATTATCATGTATGGTGTAAGAGTTCCATTTTTTTCCTACTTGGATATCCAAATATTTAAGCACTATTTATTGAAAAGCCTATTTAATATGTAAAATTTCTTTCTATGATAAGGATGTGGAGCTGTCTAGTTTTACTATATTTATTCCAAATAGTTTATCAGTGTGTGATAGCATTTTAATTTCATTAGTCAGATTTCAAATATCCAGAGGTTTAGTATTTATTATTTTACTTCCAACTGGACTTTAAAATGACTTTTTTATGTTCTCCAAAAAAATCCCATTAGGATTTTTTAGATCAAATTACATGAAATATATACATTTATTTGGACAGAGGTAACATCTTCACACTATCCATTTTTCTCAGTCAAACACACAGTATGTCTCCATTTAGTGTAGATTTCCTTTGTTTCTCTTGGTAGACATCTGTAAATTCATTCATAGAAGTCCTAGATATTTGTTGTTAAGGCCAATTCTACATATGTTAAACTTTATGTTGCTAACATGAACAGTATCATTTTCCAAAGCACATTGAAAGATTATTAATTTTTGTAAGGGAGGGAGAACTCTGGCCAAGATTGAGGCAAAGGGAGATACACTTTGCCTCCTTGCACAACCAAAAGAAAGACAACAAATTTAAAAACAAAAAACAACCAGAACTGCCAGGAAATCAGACTGTATGGAAGTCTGACAACCAAGGAGTTAAAGAAGAAACATTCATCCAGATTGCTAGGAGGGGTAGAGACATGCAGCCAGGGTGGAGAGAACTTGTGGCAAGGCAGTGGTTGGCATAGCAGGTGGTTGAATATTTGCATGCAAATAAACCAGGAGGAACAACTAGGGAGCAAGACAGAACATGCAACCCAGGGTTATAGCATGGGGAAACAAAGCCTCAAAACCTATGGCTGTAAAAACTTGTGGGGGTTGCAGTGGTGGGAAGAACTCCAAGCCTCACAAGAGAGTTTGTTGAAGAGACCCACAAGGTCCTAGAATGTACACAAATTCACCCACCCAGGAATAGCACCAGAAGGGCCCAATTTGCTTGTGGGTAGCAGAGGAAGGGAATGAAAGCCAGCAGATAGCTGAGCAAGTGGCATGGCATTGTTCCTTCCTAGACCACTCCTCCATATACAGTGGCACAATGCAGACACTAGGTTGCCCCACCCTGGCAAATACCTAAGGCTCCACCCCTTACTACACAACAGGCAAGCCAAGACAAAAAATAGGGCCCAAATGAAAAAACAGATCAAATCTCCAGAAAAAATAACTAAGCAACGAAGAGATAGCCAACCTATCAGATGCACAATTCAAAACATTAGTAATCAGGATGCTCAGAGAAATGGTTGAGTATGGCTCAAAATAGACAAAAAAGTGAATGCTATAAAAAGCAAAATAAAGGAAAATATACAGGGAACCAATAGTGACAGGAAGGAAACCAGATCTCAAATCAATGGTTTGGACCAGAAGGAAGAAATAAGTATTCAACTAGAAAAGAACAAAGAAACAGGAATTCAAAAAAATGAGGAGAGGCTTAGGAACCTCTCGGACAACTTTAAACATTCCAACATCCTAATCATAGAGGGGCCAGAAAGAGAAGAGGAAGAGGAAGAAATTGAAAAATTATTTAAAAACATAATGAAGGAGAACATCCCCAGTCTGGCAAAGGAAATAGACTTCCGGGAAGTCCAGGAAGCTTGGACCCAAGGAATGTTGGACCCAAGGAAGCACACACCAAAGCACATCATAATTACATTACCCAAGGTTAAAGATAAGGAGAGGATCTTAAAAGCAGCAAGAGAAAAGGAGGCAGTTTCCTACAAAGGAGTTCCCATAAGGCTGTCAGCTAATTTCTCAAAAGAAACCTTGCAAGTAAGAAGAGGCAGGAAAGAAGTGTTTTATGTCATGAAAGTCAAGGACCTATATCCAAGATTATTCTATCCAACAAAGCTATCATTTAGAATGGAAGGGCAGGTAAAGTGCTACCCAGATAAGGTCAAGTTAAAGGACTTCATCATTACCAAGCTCTTATTATATGAAATGTTAAAGGGACCTATCTAAGAAAAAGAAGGTTAAAACTATTAACAGTAAAATGACAACAAACTCACATCAACAACCGACCATAAAAAAACAAAAAGAAACAAAAATGAACTAAGCAAATAAGTCAAACAGGAAGAGATTCACAGAAATGAAGATCACATGCAGAGTTATCAGAGGGGAAGGGAAGGGGGAAGAATTGGAGAAAAGGTACAGGGAATGAGAAGCATAAATGGTAGATACAAAAGATAGACAGGAGGAGGTTAAGAATAGTACCGAAAATGGAGAAGCCAAAGAACTTATATGTATGACCTATGGATGTGAACTAAGGTGGAGGAATGCTGGCTGGAGCAGGGTACGGGACTGGGGAAATAAAGGGGAGAGAAAAATGAGACAACTGTAATAACATAATCAATAAAATATATTAAAGACATTTTCATATGGGTCACAAGTGTGAAATTAAGGTGTCGGCAAGAGCATGCTCCCTGAGAAACCTCTAAGGGAGGATGTTTCCGTGCCTTTCTCAGCTTCTGGTAATCCCAAGAGTTCTGTGGCTGGTGGCAGCATATTTCCAGTTCGCAGACTGTGTCACTGTGTCACTACAAATCAGCTGGCTTTTGTTGGACAGCCCTTCAGATATACCAGAACAGATTCCATACTCACTATTTAGTGAAAATCAAAATTTCTATTAAAAAGACATCAAGAATTGGCCACAATTCTTGTGAGTCAATTCTTTAAGAGTCAATAAATTTATATGGCAACCACATGCTATCACCAGGTAAAGGGGTTCTTGCTGGCCCCCCAAAGTAGAAATCAAGAGAGGAGGCAAAACAGATTCAAAAGAAAAGGTTTACCGAAAACAAGGCAGAGGGAAAGACAAGAGGGAGGGAGCTTGATGCACCACACTGAAGACCGTGTTGCCCACCCAAAGGGCCGCTGGGGTCTAGCTTATACAGGGCTGGGTCCTTCACCTAGGTACAGAGCAGATTTTTTTTTTGCTTTCGAGGTTCCTGCTATGGGCTGCTATCGACTGATACAGGCACATAGCAGAGCTCTTTGGTGTTCCTGAAGATAAACTTTCAACTTGTCTAGGAGAGGCTTAAACATAACTGAAGGGCATTCCATCCATTTAAGAGGAGCTTAGCCTGTCTCAATACCATCCGTTCACAGCAGATCCTTCAGAGGTACACATACTAAAGCTAGGTGGTAGGGTTTGTGAGTTTTGAATATACTGTTTCTGATTCTCATCAACTATCTCAGAAAGTAATTCCTAATTCCTAATAGTGATTTAGATGGTACCAGAGCATCTGAGTCAGTCTTTACATAACATAATCACAGGCATAGTCCTTACATTTTTAGCCTGGTCAAAGGCTACTAGTAGAGAAACTCCCATACTTATATAACACTGAATCCTCTTCTACAGGTACATAGTTGGTGAGAAAGTGGTGATCAGCATCTCTATTTTTTAGCCATCTTTTAATTGACTATGGTGGCCAGAACAGATGGCCGCTCCTAAGTGTTTTAGCTGTGTTGAAAGACAAAGTATGAGAAGCATAAGGACATTCATGAGGCAAACCACAAAAGCAAATCAAACAAAAACATTAAAAGAGGAGATAATTTGGGGAAAAGGCAGGCAAGATATTAAATGATACTAATCACTAATTCCTAGTTTGAAACTTATTTCTAAAAGGGAATATCCAGTTACATGTACTGTATAACAAGAAAAAAAATGTTTATTTGAAAAAGTCTTTTTGAGGTTTTGACAACTAACTTAAGAAACCAGGCCTCTTCTAAGTGTTTTCTCCTCTGTTATCCTCTGCTACCGATTAATTTTTAAATAAATTTACAAATCTCCGAGTATTCTGAGGCATCCACTTTTTAATAGGTCACTTCAAGATAAGTGGGATATATCTAAATATCAAATAAACTAGATATAAAAATGATATATATTGTATTTTAAATGAATAAAAACCAACAATTAAGAATTTCACCTGTTTTCTATTGGCCTAGCATAACAGTGTATGTTCTATTATTTTCTTCTCTTGGGTGTGCATTCAGAATTAACCTTTAAGAATTCCCTTCAGGACAAAATGATGTCCTATGAAGAATGAAGAAATTTGGAGATTCTTAGATGAAACAAAACACGGAGATGGTAATGTAGCACTAGAGGGTATTTATTACAGCTTCTCTTACAAATATCTAGAATATCATTTAAATATATTAAGTTGACCAAAGCTCTCCAGTGGCTGATGAGGAGCTAGCATTGGCTCCTTGGTGGCATGAACATAACCTTAGAATCTTCTGGAAATTAGAGCAGCAGTTTTGACTCAAGTGATTGTGTTCAGGGGATCCCAGGGATTAGGTCAGGACTTCTCAAGGACTTGCCTTGCTTTCCTCAAATTTGGCACCAAAAATGAAGGAGGAAGCATCTGCCACTCCCAAAGCTGAAGCCAAAGCAAAGGCTTTGAAGGCAAAGAAAGTGGTGCTGAAAGACGTCCACAGCCACAGAAAAGATCTGTATGTCACCTACCTTCTGTCAGTCAAAGACACTGCAGCTCCAAATGCAGCCTAAGTATCCTTGGAAGAGCATCCCCAGGAGAAATAAGCTTGACCACTATGCCATCATCAAGTTTCAAGTTCCCCCTGACTACTGAGTTAGCTGTGAAAAAAAAAGACACTTGTGTTCATTACAGATATCAAGGCCAACAAGCACCATGTCAAAAAGGCTGTGCCAAGGAGCTCTATGATGCTGATGTGTCCAGGGTCAACACCCTGATCAGATATGATGGAGAGAAGGCCTATATTCGACTGCTCCTGACTATGATACTTTGGATGTTGCCAACAAAACTGGATCACCTAAACTGAGTCCAGCTGGCTAATTCTGAATATAAAAATAAAAATTTTACAGTGTAGAAAAAGAACATGCCTCAATAAGAACTGTGAAATCCTAGAAATAGTTTAGGCAGACACTGGGGTTTTGCATGGGATCCATAAATCAGAAAGACTCAGGGCTGAACAATCCAGGCTAAGACTGCAGGTTAGTTTAAACACAGATAATCTCATCTACTGGACAGTTTTGTGATTATCTCTTTATCACCTGAACATTGTGACTACTACTCTATTGACTCACAGAGGTACACATGCTCTCCCTGTTTCAAGTAATGACTGCATGAAAAACCTACCCTCAAGACTGAACAAGAAGTATTGGTGAACCTGTGAACCTGAGGCCATGCGAACTAAGTGTCAGGGCCATGTAAAAATTTGTGTTGACCCTAATCTCCAATTTGGAGGCTCCATCCTAAAGCATACTAAGTATATTATCTTGCACTCACTTCCCATAATAATGTTATATCATAAAAGTTTTAAATAAATTTTTAATTAAGTTAATGGCCATATTACCCACATCAGTGTATACATTTAATACAATCTCCATCAAAATCCCAATAACATTTTTTAGAGAAATACAATGAAAAGTCATCATATTTGTGCAGAACCACAGCAATCCTGGGGAAAAAGAATAAAGGTGGAGGTATCACACTCCCTGACTTCAAATTATACTCTACAGTGACAATTCTCAAAACAGCATGGTATTGGCAGAAAAACAGAACAATGAAACAGAATTGAGAGCCCAGAAATAAACCCACACGTATATGCACAGATAATTTTTGGCAAAGGCCAAAAACATACAGTGGAGAAATGAAAGCCTCTTCAATAAATGGTACTTGGAAAATTGGAAAGCCACATGCACAGAATGAAATGATACTGCTATTTATCACTATACACAAAATTTAACTAAAAATTGATTACTAAGTTTTATCACTTTCACTTTAAGAATTATCATAAGGAGTTGACAGAATGTAATATGATTCATTGTTGAAGCTGTGTGATGGATAGATGTAAATTAATTACATTATTCTTTCTTTTTTGTGCTTATGTTAAAATTTCTATAATTAAAAGTTAAAATTTTAAAAACTTAAGTCCATCGGGACAATAAGGTTAAATATACAACAGTAAGGAAATGTTTGAATAAAAGAATCATCCATAAAATGGAATTTTATGCAAACATTTGTAGAATTGTAAGTTTCTGAATGGCGGAACTACACATAATTTTGATGATTTTCTTATCTGAATAAATAATAACATGTTTTACCCTTGTAATAAGTAGAAACCCAAGAAAAGTTATTTTTGCTGTATCTACAAAGAATATCACAAATCATGCAGGAATATTTATTTAATATCTAGCAAAAAGAATAAGTAAGGGAAATTGTTCATAAATATACTCTCTACTTCATATTTTTAAAATAATAAAGGAAAAAATTATTGTTTAAAAACCTTCTATATGAAAGCTATTTTGTTGTATCTCATGATGTGGGTCTAAAATTTGGCCAGGGCTTAGTTGAGTGATTCTCCTGCTCCAAGTGACATGTGCTGGGATCACTTTCAGGTACTCACCTGGCAGCTCAAATGGTCTGAAAGGTCCAAGATGGCTTTATTCACACACCAGGGCCCTTGAAAAGTCCAGAAATTTGGATGCGCCTGGGTTCCTTCTCTATTCCCTGTAATTTCAGAGCCTCTGTACATGGTCTCTCCAGTAGAGTAATTCAACTTCCTACCAAGTTGCTTGAGTTCCAGGAGTGAATATATTGGAGAGATACAACTGTCACAATAGGGAAGAAAAGCTTCCCTGGTGTCAAAAGTATAGGGGGTAATTAGACCAAAAAGAGTCTGGGGAAGAGGGAGCATCTAGGCGAGGGTAGTATTTGCTTTTAGAATAAAGATACAGTCAGGAAAATTATCCATAGCTGTCACATATTCTGATAAAAGACTGTCAATTAATACATGACAATTATATTCAATCTGTGCATGACAGAAACCGGCACTGTCACCTTCTGATGCTGAGGGGTCACATTTCAACTCTGCTTCCATGTTTTCATTTGTGATTAACAGACCATAGAGATACTAGAAAAAGCATTCACTTGGGAATGTGGAGATCTCAGTTCTAGATATTTTTCTTAATTTTCAGGGCCTCAATCGCTTAACTTGTATACTTCTGCAGTTAGTGTAATTCAGCTTATGAAAACATAACAAATATTTATTGAACTCTTGCTACAAGTGAGATGCTCATCTTAATACACAAACGACCCTACCCCTTTCTACTTCTCCAATGTCACCTTGTGCCCTTTCCCTCCCTGCTAACTGCCTTCACATAATTTTTGGAATTCATTGAGCTCTATCTGTCCATGGGGACTTTCATACCTGCCCCTCTGCCTGCAGCACTCCTGCACCATCCCTATAGTGAGCTCTGGCTAATTCTCTTCCAATGAGCTTAAATGCCAACTCCTTATGCGGAACAGTCTAACGTGACCCACCCTATTGTCTGATACATCTCCTATTGGTTTTCCTCTATGCACTCCCCACAGTTTGTACTTATTTTGTAAATGAGTTTGTTTACAAATTGTGTCAGTCCACTCCACTCTACATTATACTCCATAAAGTGGGAGCTGTGACTGTCTTATTCACTGCTGCACCCTATTGCCCAACCCTGTGCTGGGCCACAGAGGTGCACCCAAAGTGTGTGTGGAATAGGCATTATGGAAGATTTGAAGTAACTCGTGGTCTAGTGGGAGGAGGTAAAATGAGGCAGAGTAGTAATGTGTCTTATAAGAACCACGAGTGCCCTGACAGAGTGATTCAGCTGGTCGGAGCACTGTCTTGTGCACCAAAAGCTTGCAGGTTTGATCCCCATTCAGGGCATATACATAGGGTTCTATCCCTAGCCAGGGCAGGTACAGGAGGCAACCAATCAATATTTCTCTCTCATATCCATGTCCCATAAATCAAAAGGTCACAGATTTGATTCCTGGTCAGGGCACATGCCTAGGTCGTGGGCTCAGTCCCTGGTTGGGGCACATATGAGGCAACCAATCTGTGTTTCTCTTCCTCTCACTCTTCCTCCCTTCTCCTCTCTCTAAAATCAATAGGCATATACTGAGGATAAATAAATAAACAAATAGTGTCACAGAAGGCACTGCATAGGAGTAAGTAGAATGCACATTGGAAAGGCAGAGAAACCACAGACAGAAGGACCTTGTTCACTGCTTGAGGAGTCTGAATTTGATTCTCAGTGCAAGGGAAAGCACTGACAAGCTGGAGCAGTGGAGAGACATGCATGGTTCCATAATGGCCATCCTGGATGCTGTGTGGAGAGCAACCGGAAAACGAAGGTTAGACACAGGAGGTTCTGAAGGTGTCTAGGAGAGAGATTGCATTGTTGTGGGTCAGGGACACAATGGAGGTGAAGAAGTGTATTTAAAACAGATTTGGGGATAGAATATAGGAATTAGTGATGAATTAGATTTGGGAGGGTGGAAACAAGTAGTAGGGGGCTCAAGAATTACTCAAGTTTCCAGGCTGAGTTACTGGTGGATGGAAACACTAGACAAGAAAAATCAGGTGATAAAGGGTGGGGGGAGTATGTTTCTAGGAGGCAAATCAGAAAGGAAATGAGCACTAATGATCCGGTTGTCGCATGAGGGATGGACATTGTTGAGGATAAGTCTATATGTCAAGTTTCTCAGTCTCTGGATGACTTTGCTTTCTGACCACTTCCTCCC